>JAUEKU010164340.1:0-11952 GCA_032274805.1 Gypsophila paniculata
ATTAGACCACCGGTGGTATATGAGCATAGTACAGTCACTATACGTGTTATTAAGAGCGTTTCTGAGTTTGTAAAAGTTTATTTGTAAAAAAGTTTATGAGCTAAATTGTACTCCCTCCATTTCACTCATTTAGCCTCACCTCATTTTTTAGCAATTTCACTTATTTAGTCCAATTTTTAAATTTTTCTACTTTCTCCATTGAAAATGATTAAAATAACCCTACTTTTTCACATTTTTCCCAAATACAACTTTAATATTATTGGAAAAGATCATTATACCCAATTTTTTCAAACTTTCTTAAATCTTGTGCCATATAATCGGCTAATTGTAACGGATCGGCCTTGTGGGACAACTCAAGGCACATTCAAGAAAGTACAATCAATTCAAGGTATGGTCGTGGTCCTCGTGGGTTATCCAAACCATGTCCTCTATACTCTTCACCTAAATCCTCATTTACTTTCCTTTATTTTCTAAAAAAAAAAAATGCGCCTAATTTTTTGTACCTAAAAAAAATACACTACACGTTAAAAACATGGGAATTAATTAGATTTTATGGCAAATTTCGGACATTCTTGTCCGACTCTTTTGAGATAGTTCGAAAGTCAATAAAAAAAAGGAATTAATTAGGTTGGGTTGGTGGAGAAATTAGAAATATACTTACCCATATAAATAATTTGATTTGGGTTTTTAATTTTTAATAAAAAAAAAACTCAAAGTTTGACCAATTTTTTTCTCAAATAATAATAATTATTAATATTGTATTAATTTTTTAAATTAGGGGAAAATAATAATGGAAGAAAAGTCAAAAAAAATTGAGGAAATTGGTGAGAATTTGAAGGGCAAATCTATGAGCTTTGATTCTCATGATCATATTTTTCCTTTGGCTATTGATATTGGAGGTTAATTTAATTAATTAATTAATTAATTTTATTAATTTTTTTGTGTTTTTGTTGTATTTTTTTTAGTTGGGTTTATTTTGCAGTTTAGTTCTAGTGTAGCTTGAATTGAATTGTTTTTTGATTTTTTTTGTTGATTATTTGGTGAATATTAAGCTGCAAGTGGTTGGTTTAATTGTTGATTACTGTGCTAATAATCATTAAATTATACTTCAATTAAAATTAACTATGCAACTTATAGATGATCACAAATGCTCAAATAAGACCGCGTACGACATGGATAAAAGTGACCACTTAAATGCATGTTATGACCATTTTAACGCTTGTTGTGGTCATTTTAAAACTTTTAATGGGTCACAGTAAGCGTTAAATGGTCACAATAAGGAGTAGAATGATCCATTTTTACTGATAAGTTAGACCCATCGTACGCATACAACTGTTGCACACAAGAATGGCTCGTAGATGATAGTTGCCCCCCTAGAGCAATGAAAGAGCCTCATCTAATGATTTTGTGAGTTGTTTAATTGAGTGAAGTTGTGTACTTTGTGGGGATCTTCACTCTAATGTAGACTTCACATTTGTGTCTAGAATGTTGGTGAAATTTGTTTGTAGTGACGTAGCCAGGATTTTAGATTAGGGGGTGGAATTATTACGGTGGGGGCAAAGTACTAATTGAAAAAGGTAAGTTAGAAAAACTTTCGAAAATTCTAGTGAGAAATTGAAAATTTTTCAATATTCACGGGGGCGCTCGCCCCCTGCCAACCCCCCTTAACAATGCCACTGTATGTTTAATTCTTCCTTTGTGTGAGTACTGAGTAGTAGTGACGTGCTTAAAATTTGTTGCATCTTGTTGCCTGAGAATTTTGCTCATTTCTACATTAGATTGAGTTAGGCTTTGTTTGGATGGCGGGATTTGTGTGACGGGAGGGATGTAGAATCCCTCGGTTGTATAGAAGTTTGGGTTTGAGGGAAATGGGGGGAGAGGAATATGACCTCCCTTCCCGCTATCTCCTCAACGTGTTTCCAAACAATTGGTTAATGTTTGAATAGTTGGTCTCCTGTAGGAAGTGTCACACTAAATTAGTGTGTGACAAACTGTTATTACTCTTTGGGAACAATTAAAAAGAAAAAGAAAATTAAAATTTGGAAATAACCACCCACGTCGTTTATGTGGTCTCACGATTACCTTATTGTGAGACCGGTTTAGATGAGAATTTGTGGTGTTTGAAATGAATCTAGTTGTTGGTTGTTCCTTATTTTCTGCTTCAAAATAGTTATGTGCAGTGGCTTGTGCACTATTGCAGGTTCATTAATCAAATTGGTGTATTTTCCTAGAGAGGAAAATTGTTTGGAAGACGTTGAGGGAAAAACAATCGAAGTGGAGAAGGTTGGGACTCTAACTAATGGTAACAATTATCCTATTCTGAACGGCAAGCTCCATTTTGCAAAAGTTTGAAACTTGCAGGATAAATGAGTGCTTAGACTTCATTGAGTCGAACCGACTTCTTGGCCGCTGTATGATACTATCTCCTCTATCAATCTTTGTCTCTTAATTGTTTGTTGGGTATTCTTCAACTTGATGTGGAAATTTTTAGCTTGTATGATGCAGAATAAATTGGTGGGTTGGCCAGAAGCTAAGACATTGATTGACTTAGACTGTGCTGCCTAGAATAGACGATATATACAACGATTAAAATAGAGAAAAAGGAAGACAGGGTATTTAAAAGCAAATGGGAAAGTGGGAATGAAATGCTCATGTGTAGGCCTGTGGGGTAGCACACTAGATTTGTTATCATATTTCTGCAGCTGGCAACAGCTTGTTACTATCGTTTTGGTTAAGAAGTCATTTTTGTTACTTCTTAGAAGTATTCATTGTTCAAATATAACAGACGTATACATGAAATGTCATTTGAAACTTGAAACTCTTTTGTGAGGTTTAGCCCCCTAATCCTCTATTCCTTCTTATTTGCCTCAAATGTTTTCACGGCTTATCTATGTTTTAGGCTACAAAGTGATCCTTATGCTAGTAGTTCCTATTGACAACCTTTATCGTCTCTATATGCATGGGATCGAGTCTTTAGTGAGGAACTAAGGATTCTTTTCTCTAATCGAAGCATGGAAGTGATGGAACAATGATTCACTCCACTGAAATGAACTCTAGTCTTCACTTATTTTGCAAGTGTATTTAGTGTACTGTCATGACCGCCTTACCTATTTACAGAACACCCATTTGTAGCGTCTTCCACACAGTTAAATCTAAAATCGGCTATTCTCAGTTGAAGTTACATTTGAAATCCTTGTACAGGAGAAAGATTTTTAAATCAGACAGAATGTAGATTTTTTCTTTATGTGCGCTTCATTTTTTCTCAGGGTTGAGCTGGTTAGCTTCTTCTAACCAGTCCTTATGTGTATCTGATATGTAGGTAATAGGGACAAAAATGTATCAGATGACAAAGACATACCGATCAAGGTCATCCCTGGTATCCTTACACTTGACTCATTTGTCATCTAGCTCCTATGAACATGCCTTATGAAAATGACTATGCTCTTCACTGTTCTTAGCTCTTGCTTGTACAAAATAAAAATGATTGGTATTTAATTGGAAAAGCCAAATGACTTGACTTATTCATTGACGTATCAAACTCCACAATCCCCTTCCCAGAACTTGTTGTCTATTTTATTTGAGTGTTTCCGAGATTGGTGTATGTGTACAAAATTGATTATATATACATGTTGGTATACGCCTGCTGTATGCTGGTTAAAGCAAACCAATCAGCAAAGTACATAGGCAACTATAGCTAGTAGCTGTAGTTGCAGCTCAATATTAAGTTTTATGCTTGTTTTTTCATTGCCCATGATATTGCACATATTGATTATGAAGATCCTTTAACTACTTGTGTTTAGCTGACAGGCAACTGGTGGTGGGGCTTACAAATTCGCCGAACTATTTCGAGAGAAGTTCGGGATTAAGTTTGACAAGGAGGATGAGATGGACTGTCTTGTGGCGGGAGCTAATTTTCTGTTGAAGGTGAGGATTGTGCAAATATGATGTTGGATTGGTTTTCTATGGATCTCGGAACAACAGCAGCCTTAGCTCTTAATGTAAAAAGTTACTCAACAAGGGTACAGTTGATGTTGGATTTCTGTTATTTTTTCTGTCAAAACACGTCGCCTTTTATTTCCTCTAGTTCATTTCTTCCTCGTACTCTTTCCATTTCAATAGGTTGTTTACATTTTGAAAATTATGTGACGAGGATTTGAAAAATGATTACGACCTTTTGGAATGGAGAAACTATTTGTTGGTTGCTAATGTTAAAAAAGCATCATACTGTACTTTGAACAGGCAGTGCCCCGTGAAGCTTTCACATATGTTAATGGTCAGAAAGAATATGTGCAAATTGACTCAAGTGATCTGTTTCCTTACCTTCTCGTCAACATTGGCTCTGGAGTTAGTATGATTAAGGTAAAACCAACAATTGATTTTCGTGTCCTCCTGATTCTGTGTATATTATCTTGTCTCTGGTTTGTTGAAGTGTTTATGTCATGATTTCTGTTTCTGTGCTCTTCACCTATATCATCTGTATGCGCTCTTTTTTGAAGGTGGATGGTGATGGAAAATATGAACGGGTTAGTGGAACAAGTGTTGGTGGTGGCACCTTTTGGGGTTTGGGACGGCTTCTAACGAAGTGCCAAAGGTAACATGGACATCATTGAGTGGAGTTATTGCAGTTTCTTTCATTGGGTAAAAGGGAGGGGATGGGCTATCATGGTTCATATCTCAGTTTCTTCTACAAGTATTAGGCTGTCGTCTATAGGTTTTGTCACGCAGATCTGTCATTATTGCAGGGAGTGATTATAGTTGTGACTTGTGAAGCTTTGATTATATATTGAATTTAAGTAACCATGACTGTTTTATTTGCCATCCTCGGGATTGTTCTAACTTAGTCCAGATCTGAGACGGTGAAGAAAAAAAAAAGCTTAAGATTTTTACTTCAAAGATTATGATGTCATTATTGTTCCTTTTGTCCTTTGACCTACCTTCGTCCTTCGCAGTTGTCTGCTGATGAAATTAGTGAGATAATACTCCGTAATACTCTAGTTGTATTGAAGATCTCTACCTGCTTCTCTTGAATAACTAAATTTTCCAAAGTCGGCTCCTTTTGTTCCTTTGATTTAAGGTGAATTCTTAACCCCATGTTGGCTGGATAGTTGACGGCTGAATCGTTTTTTTGTTATCCAGTTTTGATGAGTTGCTGGAGTTGAGTCACCAAGGAAACAACAGAGTAATTGATATGCTCGTCGGCAACATTTATGGTGGTTCAGAGTATGCAAAGGTATGTATTTTACCCTTGTACATGATGCTGTTAAAATTTCATGTCGTGGTAGAGCCCTATGCATACTAGTAATTCTGTAGCCGGAAATTCGACTGTAGCTTTCTAGTAATGAAGTTCCCATAACAATTTACCCTGAAATTTGGTGACATGTCAGCCAACATCGTTGATCCTTGTTTTATGTTACAGTAATATTTTGCCAGAAATCGTACACTCTAATCATTGCTTATTACTTGTTTTGAGAAGTTGCGGAATCTTTCAAATTTTTGAAAATATGCTACTTTCTTTTCTGTGGTTAGTTTCGACCTATGGTTGGCCTTTTTTCTAATATGTTAGAATCCACATGTATGTTAATTTTAAGATATTATTGATTTTGCCTTGTTAATGTTCACTCCATGTGCTTTAAGCATAGGAATAAGGCCACGTACAGGCCACACTGCATTGCCATGGACACAGACGTTGTGTCAAATGGTTACTGTTATTGTAGTGGCTAAACATTTGTGTTTCCGTTCATGGCAGATTGGCCTGTCTGCAATAGCAATAGCATCCAGTTTCGGTAAGGCAATATCAGAAAATAAAGAGCTTGAGGACTACAAACCTGAGGATGTTGCAAGATCCCTGTTGATTTGGGCAGGTAAGCTTATGTAGGTGTTTTAGCCACCATGGTCATTTGGTAGTCCATGTCACTTTAAGCCTTTACCCCTTTGTTTGGGGTGAGTTGGACGGAAAGTGAGGGGATGAAAAGGGAGGGGAAATTTCATTGTTTGTATAGCAAGTTGAGTTGGATGGAAAAAAAAGATTGAAATTTAGGTATGTAATTACAACATAGGAAGCATTTGGAAGCAAACGTTATATCTTTGCTTCCTGTCCCCTTCCCTTTCTTCCCCTCCACCCACCCCCCGTTCCCTCTGAAATATCGACGCGGATTCATCCCTCCAATTGGCCTAAGTTGTATAGTTTGTCCTTGAATCTTGACCTTTCCGCATAACTTTTTAAGATTTTTATTAATGTTTGTTCCCTTTTTCTTTTCCGAAATTGCCCGCCAGATTGCTTACCTGAATGCGCTTTTGTATGGGCTTAAACGAATCATCTTTGGAGGATTTTTCATACGTAGTCATGAGTATACCATGGACACCATTTCTGTCGCAGTTCAGTTCTGGTAAATCTTGTCTTCTTTTCTCTTCTCTCTTGTACTCGTAATATACTTCAGTTGATTGATCTCTTGTGGTCTGTTTCTTCTTTATCATTGGTGGCAAAGAAATGATATTATCAGTGCGTTTGAAACAAATTGGTCAAGTACTATTAAAGTTTCCAAACTGCATATTGACAGCTGCAGAAAAATAGGCAATATTATATTTCCCTCTTTTGGTTCTCAACTTTTGCTCTGCAATCATCTCGTCCTTGGGCTCAATATTCCCTGAACATCTTATCGGATGGTAAATAATCAAGTAGAATAGTACTGAGGGTTATACTAGAACTGCTGCAGTTTTGTTCAATGTGAATCTTCTTTTTCGTGTAAAGGTTGCAGTAAGGTGTTTTTCATGCTAACAAGTTTCATGCTCAGTGATTGTCTTTCTTGCCCTAAATTTTCGAACTGTGGTATATAGGTCAAAAGGTGAAGCAAAGGCGATGTTTTTAAGGCATGAAGGTTTCTTGGGAGCGTTGGGTGCATTCAAGAGCTATGAGAAGCATGGCCTAGGTGACTTGATGGGCCACCATCTGACTGAACAATCACCCGAAATGTCTCCTCGCCCTCAAATGGTCCGAAAAATGGACGACCTGTTTCTTGACGAACCGACAAACCATGATAGTCTTGGCACTTCCCCCTCAGACCGACCCAAAGGTTGACATCCAAGACCGCTAGTGACCCGAACTTGGCTTTGGGATTGAAATATGTTTGTAATATTTTTGTCACCAAATTGAATGGTGGCATGCCTTGTTGTAGCTGATGTACAACCACCTGTACATAATGTTGGATCTTTCTTTGAAATAGTTCAATGGTATACTACATTACAACCAGTTTAGTTAATAAATCATTTCAGTCAAAAATCCCTAGACGAGCTTTTCTATATATCGTTCACATATCGAATAACATGCCTCAATTTTCTGCTCAAAATATGCAAGTACTTATTATGAAATCTGCGTTTTCTATATTGATTGCATTAGCAAAATATTCTCACAATAGTTCTTGCTCCCAATGATACAAACAAGTGATTGTACATCAATTTCTACGGCACAAAGACGTACACGAGCTATCTCTTCCGATGTTGCAAAGCATTTCTCCGACGCAAGGCCCATCGCTTTTTAATGTCTTGTATTTGATCAATGTTAATACTATCGTTGATACCCTTGACAGGTTTATGATTTTCAACAGACCTCGTTTCGGAAACGCCTTTGATCCGAGCAACTTCTTCAACCATATAGTTTATCAGTGTTTCTGTAGTCTTTGAGGTGATTCCTCTAAGATACCATGCAATTGGAGGGGGCGGGACTAAAGCTGGCTGCAGTAGTTGCTCCAAACTGACCCTTGACCCGATTCTCCCTCGGCCTCCTGTGCAGGAATAGTAATCTGATAAAGTTTCTGGTTTAAAGGGATGACAAATCTTCTCGTCGACGAATATAGGTTCTACTCTCCAGCAGCCTTCAAATTTTTTCATAAATCCCGTGTTCACTTGCTTGAATTTCATCTAAGGGAAGAAAAAAAGGTTAAATAATGAGCTTTTGTCAACCTAGATTAGCTCCCCCAAAGAAGAAACTTTAAGATGATCAGATTTTACGACTTTACCGAGTGATCTTCTCTGTTTTGGTCGACCAAGACATGAACGGCAATCGTTCCAGACCACCAAAGAAATTTCCATATAGCCGCTTGTTCCACCTCAACCACCTGCCTAGAGCCATCATCAACCAGTACCTTCCTTGATTTCACCTCCTATAAGAAAATCAGAATTGTCAAGAGAATATATCAGGTATAACGTACTAGGGAGTCGGAATACGAAAAACGACCTTGTTACAGAAAAAGGTTTCAGGTAAAGCAAGGCAACATTTCAAGCTTTTGGGGTCAATTTTGAATTTAGAGTCTTAAAAGCACCCACTAAATACCTTGACTCCTCAAGCATCCTACCATAAGACCATGTTACCCGAATACTTCCATGTATCTGAGGAATGAGATTTGACGTCGTTTACAATAGAAGACATAGAGAATATGCTCACCTTGATGTTCTTGAAGACTCTCTTATTATCAGGGTCGGTGACAATGTTATATATGGCGTCTGGTGGCAAGCCAACGTCAATTCTCGCATGCAGTTTGCAAAGAGATCCTTTGGGTACTGTAACCTGCGCCGAAAAGTAACAAATTCCTTGGGTTAGTTGCTTAATGCTTAGACTCATGATTAGTCTGAAAAGATACTCTAGAGATACGAAAAAAAGGTCCTATCTTATCACACTACCGTTGACAACGCTGGGAATCAATATCTGAAGCTATTTTCGCACCACAATACTTCCATAACAAAGAACAACACTAGTGCACCATATCTCTTCAAAGCTTAAATGAATACCTAATGTTACAAAGTTGCAGCAAACAAGAATGGTAGGCTTTTGTTAAATTTCAAAAATAGCCACTCATTTAACGACACATGACAAATTTTGATACGGTCATCATCTCGGAAGTTCATGCATACTCCAACACTTCACTAGCCTTTTGCATAGATACAAACTAGGTAAAGAAAGGGAACGGGGAAGGACAAGGAGGGAATGAAAGGGGAAAGGGAACGTTCTCCTGCAGAATCTTCCTATATTGGAACGATTATAATCAACCTTGTAGGAGAATATAGATGGATCTCTCCATTTCCCTTCGATACAACTTACTATACAAACAAAGGAAATCATATCTTCCCTACTCGAAACAAATCGTAAATCTCAGTTGATCCTTACGTCTATTTCAGGGGGTTGGTCAATCCAAACGGGATTTTCTCGCCAAAGTTGCATCTGTTTCTGCAGATCAGCCTCCCAATCAGCTGAAGATTTATGCCCTCTTCTGACAACCTGCTGCAGCTCATCCTTCCGCACATTTTCGTTCCTTATTCTCTGCAAATGTGACTGCCAAAACCAATGTACTACAATATAACATCATGTAAAAATTCAAACGATTACGTAATGCCTCCAAAAATATGATCCTAAATATGACAACCAACCTTAAAAATATTCTGCAATCTCTGAGGAGTCTGAGTGATGAACTGTGAAAATGCGGGATCAATCAACTTAGGTAGCGGAAATCTGTCATTACTTTGGCTTGTTGTCGTCACCTTTGAATCTCCCATTAATACCTAAATTCTATCAACACTCTGAAATTAGTGGTCTCTCTGTGCTAGGCTGCTAGCTTCTACTTCCTCTGATTCCCTCGTTTCTTTACGTTTGCTTTTGGATCGGATTCTTAGGAGACACGTGTGGGTAAAAAGTAGTCTTTCATCTGAATTTTGGCACAAATAGTTTAGTATACTACAATGGTAAATGTGAAAAAGGTGGATGAATCCTCTCAAAATGGATGAATTGGAGGGAACACAAATTATAAATACAAAATACTCACTCCTCCTTAGTCGTTTATTTATCATTCTAGTTTCAAAATGTGTATAAACTGACCGTTTTCTATGCACAAAATATAATTTAATCCAATTATAATGCAAAATCATCAGCCAAAACCGACATCTTTCCCTTTCATTGATCTTTGTCGACCAAATTACACTTTTATACAAAGAAAACGGTCACTTTACCCCCAACAACAAATGAACGAAACAAAGGGAACACAAATCATCAATTTTCCACATTAAAAAAAATCGCTTTTATTTCCCTAATGAGGGAGATTAGAATCACTCACTCAGCAAGAAAAGAATCATTACTTTCCAAATTCATCTTATAAACTAAACCATCCTACCGAACATGTCCTAACCTAATGATTAAGATCGAGGTACCGTAAAAATAATAGGTCATGGGTTCGATTCCCCACACAATCTCACCTAATTTCCTCATCTAGGCAATGAACATTCTCCCCCAAGAATTCATTAAATTTTGCACAATTTACTCACTCCGTCCCAGTCATTTGTTTAACTACTCATTTTTTTTTTTTGTATAATTCATTCATTTAATTTTCTATATTAGCAGAGTAATTGATATCATACGTCCAATCATTGGTCACCTCCTATTTCTTTGGTTTTTGTGCCGGAAAAAAGGTAAACAAATGACGAAAGCAGAGTAAGTAACATCTACTCGTACTCAATTAAAATCTCAGAAATATATATACAACCCACAAAAATTTATCACTATATATAATAAAATTCATCTACACCATAAACAGTAATAAAGCTTCAAAATTTCACGTAATTTGGATTAATTCACATAATAATACAATTGAATTTCATAAAAATAATAATTGAACATAAAACAATATAAATTATAATGAAGTAAAAAAAAAAACAATGTTTGGTGAACTTACTAAAATGGGATCTTAGAAAATGATTTGAATGTTCAGAATTAGTAACAATTTAAATGATTGATCTTCCAAATATGTAAGGAATTGTGAATTTGTGATTAACTTTATGTTAGAAGTTTTTTGTATTAACTATTAAGGCATTTTTAATAATTACTTTCGGTATACATTTTCTATTTCCAGCCGTTTCAATTGATTATATACATTATGGCATGGAATAAATTGTGCCCGAAAAATTGGGTTGACCCGATCCGAGTTCAAGTTAGCTAAACCCAATATCGACCAGAATTTAAATGAGTTGAATTGGAAATCAACCTAACCTAAAATGACCTGAAGTGAGTAGTCCGAGAAATTTATTTTGTTATTGAGTTTAACGGTACCCACAATTAGTAGCCAAACAATGACTCGACCTAATAATGTCCCGACCCAAAATCACCTAGCATTAACTCGATGCTTATCCAAGTGCTTATAGAGAAAAGTGAAACTATTCCTATCGATTTGAAAAAGAAATCGACGAACTATAGATCATATAACTTCTTTAACTTATTATTTTCTTATTTTGTGAATGGGGAATTATCATTAAAAAAAAAGGCCAAAACAACAAGAGTAAACCACCAAATTCTCCAAACATTGCACATGATTCTCTAATCATCAAAATTCAATATACATTTTGTACTTTGTCATGAAGTCTCGTGTTTTTGTCTGTGAAGTCTACAATATTAAGCAAAAGATCATTGAAAGAGTAGTATTTAACATGGAGCACGTATACTTCGTTCTAGACCAAAAATATGGACTCGACTAGTGTCGAGTCTTACATGTTTAGTCGAATTTGACTAATACAGACGCCAAGAGGCCAGACACCGCATTACAGCAGCATCGCAGTTAGTCAGTAACCCTCATCAGTCACGAGCTTTACAAAGCAGCAGTCGAGATGCAATCTCGTAACTCGTAACGTAATCTTGAATAAACACGACTGATGTAAGATGGGAACAATAAACATCTAATCAAGGTAATTGAAATTTCCGCAAAATCTTATGGCATCATCCTGAATCAAATATGCTGAACTCTGTATAAATTGTACTAAGAAAGTCTCAAATAGACACATATTTTATTCATTCAAACACACTATTGTAAGGCAACAATATATAACCTCAATAGAGGCAACAACAAAGGACACAAACATCACAGATAACTGACAATATCGACTGCACACATGACACTAGGGCATCACTCGAAACACGACTGC
>JAUEKU010164359.1:0-11950 GCA_032274805.1 Gypsophila paniculata
AGTAGATGGATTTTTTCAAATAGTGCTGAGTGGACGTGATGCTCTGCTTTGTAACCTACGAGTGTCCAGTGCCTTTGATCCTCCAAAAAAGTACAAGAGGGAGGAGCAATTGGTGAGGTGAATTGGTGGGTGTGTTGAGATTATGTGTACAAAGGGGTTTAGGTGTGGTTTTTGTAGCGTTCGGGGAGATTTCATCCGATATTCTCAGTCTTGCTGCTATACAAATCTTATAACCTGTATTAAGTTTACCTATTGTGAGCACATAATCTTTGTAACTCTCTACTACAGAATGATGCTAATGATATATGAAAGGTGTTCTCTGTGTGAAATAATGTCTCTGATGTTCTGGATGACTATGAGTAATGTTAATCGAAAATTGTGCGCAATATTTACCTTAATTGTTATACCTCTGGTCGACATGTTCCTTAATTCTTTGCTCTTAAATTTTATTTTCTGAGAATTGCAAAAAGTACTATGGAGTAATATTTTTATGCTATCTCCCGAAAGTTGGAGCTTCGATAGGTGCTTAATGGCTAGTGGTGTCGCGGTGATGCTGTAACACTGTACTATGTGACATTAAGGATGATCCCGACTCTTATCGCCCCTTTCCTTGGCATTCACTGTCACATAAATTGCCGTCTGACTTGCTGTCTTTCCTTGGCATTCACTGTCACATAAATTGCCGTCTGACTTGCTGTCTTTCCGTCACTTCGTGTTAATGGTTACTGTGCATGTCAAGTTGCTACTAGCTTGGACTTCTATGAATAGAAGGGAAATCTGACGAAATCTCGACTCCATGAAGATTGTTGATAAAATGTTTTCCTCAATGCCATGTTCCTGTGCAACAGTGGATAGATTGTTCAGAACTTCAAGATGTGCAGGCACGACAATCAAAAGTAAAGTCATCAAGAATATTTTCTGCTATGGGGCGCCTCTTTAGAGCAGAAAACAAGGTAACTGCAGGCTAATTACTCTCATGCATTAGTCATTATGCTGTTTACTGTCGCATTTTAAGCAAATATGGAAGTAACTTCTGTTACTCAGTTCTGTTCCGTGTTGGTATTTCTCCTCCATGTATGAATCATGACCGAGATAATTCTCTAAACCTTGTATATATATCCATAAAAGCATATTCATGAAATTATATGCCATTGAAAACACTAACCATGGCTTGTAAACCGTACTTTTGTTTTGTTTATGTTGTTGTAATGACTGTCATTGCTTCTGCTCATAGGCCTCTCGTTGTCAACAGTAACGAGGCCTTTGGCAGCTCTTCTGCAACAAAGATGGACAGAATACAGAACATGATTGGGAAGAGCAATCAGAATGGTAACAGGATGGAGAAGAAGAAAGTTGATGGCGGCTCGAGTGCAGGCATAATCCCTATGCCTATTTTGGGACCAAATGGCGGGTTTCAGTTTAATATAGGTCCTATTGGATATAGCGGAACCTGGAATTTCGGTCTACTCCCTCCTGGCTCCCTCATCTCGTATAATCAACCTATAGTCGTTTCACCATACCTGCAACCTACATCTGCCACTCCTTCAACATACATGATGCCATCATCTGCCATGCCTTCACGACACTCTGACTTGCAATTATATCAGCAGCAGCCAGGAGCATTAATGCCATATCCACTGTACTATTTTCCTTCCGCATTTGGATTGTATCCACAGAGTACTAGTTACATCCAAGGCACTCCTTCCGAGCACAAATAATCACGACACAAAATGATAGACGACAAACGCTACACAAAGTTATACAGAAATTAGTTTAGCTTTGAATAAAGGTAGTGTGGAAGTATGTTCACTTTGTTACTTGACCTTTCTTCATGCTTGATAATATAAGGTTAATGTTCATGTATTCTGAATTTCTGAGCACTTGCACTGTTGTTCGTTAAGTTCGGAATAAATGCACTTCACCTATTGTCGGTCTTCTTTATACACAAGACATCCTTGTTAAGTATGGAATTTCGAAACAAAAACAATAGCGTAATTACGGAGTACTTCCAACATTATTAAGTTAAAAGGACATATTCCTAATATAGTACTTTTACTTGGTAGGACGAGAATGAAAGAAATGAAGAAGAAAGAAAAGTCTGTTATGAAAAAGTCAAAGTGCATGAAATATATACTCGGTGGTGATTATTCTATGAACCTGCTATAATATATAACGAATTATTTGTGATTGCAGATTATTACAATTATTATAGTCATTATTACGTAGCCATTATTAGAGAGTTTATAAAAGGTTATATATTTAGCTATAGATAAATTGTCGTATGCATACAACGATGACGCGTCTCGTCAGAAAAGTCAAAGTAAACTAGAATGGCATAGTTTCCGTACAACATTCTTCAGTCGCAATGGTCCTCTTTTGTGCAATTTTCCTAACAAAAATGACAAGGAAGCAACTCAGCAGCAGCCTTCAATTTGTTTTCCACTTTCCTGCTGTCGCTGTGTACACACTTTCACTCGCCATTCGCCAAGCAACCAAGTGAACCAACCACCCTACCAACCATCATAAATTAAAAAATCATATGTAACCCTACTCATGAAAACTGTACCCGACCCGTATATAAATCGCCAAATTCTAATGAAACAGTTGTATGTATACAATAAACTCATTAAACCTTCAAAACTCAATTCGAGTGTAATTAGAGAAATATTGATGATATTCACTTGAGTTCCCAATTATGAATAGAGCTATACGAATGACTTGAATTGTTCCTAAATTGAATAACTCGGCTTATTAACTCCCGATTTAAAATAATCAGGTTTATAATGATCTTATTTAGCTTGAACATGATCTAGTCTATAGACGCGTACCTCTGTATCATCGAGATATAACTAAATCAAATAAAATAACCTCAATACTAAACCTAGCCGATTCACAGTAACATTCAATACCAAACCGTTCGAAATAAACTGAAAATCACGAATTACCATTTCTAAACATATATTTATACAACGACCTTATAATACACTCCGTGTTTCCGAAACTGATACTCCGTAGTACTAGTGAATTGCTCCAATTGACTACAGATTGTTGGTGACGAGTTGATTTGACCAAAACTTGACTTCACACCTGTAACAAACAACCTTATTTACCAATCTCACACCTTAAAAAAACAGAAGCATAACTTTCTGAAATTATATTCGAGTCCTATCGTGTCGAGTTTGCTCGGGTTTAAGGTCGGGTCAAGCACGTCAGCTCCGCTCGATACAAAATTTTGAAGATGAGTAACAACAATAATAGAGAGCAAAGCAACAACTTCAATGGAGTACTCATCCATGGAGGTCACTATGTACGGTACAATTTGTACGGCAATCTCTTCGAAGTTTCGAGTAAATATGTTCCTCCTCTTCGTCCTGTTGGCCGTGGGGCCTACGGTATCGTTTGGTCCGTCGCTTTCCGTAAATAAATCATTCTTCATTTCGGTTTTCGAGCTTTTGTTCATTAGGTTATCGTATCGTGCTTTGATTTATGTTTATAATGATGATGATGTTGATGATTATGTTTATGTTTTTGATTGATTGGAGTAGTTTTTGTTGTGTGATTAGTAAGTGTTATGTTTTGATTTTGATTGATCTTCGTAATTTTGTTGCGGAAGTTTTGATGTAATTTTGCTTTCGTCAAGTAATTGCTTGTACAATCGAGATTTTGTGTGATTTTTTTTGTGATTTAATTTGCCGTGTTCGTTTTGTAATGATTGTTTAGTTTGATCTTAGCTTGCTTATTTGGTGTTTATTTCATAGTTTTTGTAAATAGAGAGGTTTCAGGTTCGAAAATTCTTGTTTTAGACGGTTGTATGCTTAACGATGCTGTTTAAGGCATAGAAACCTTGTATTTATAATTTGAGGAATAGAAAGTAAATAATAAGTTTCGATGTAAGCATACGAGTTAGGACCGTCTTATGCAAGACTTATTGTTTCAGGTTAATTTTGGGGTGGTAGACTTGTGACAGTAATGATGTGATGCTGATTTTTTGATATTGTCAGTGCGGCGGTTAATTCACAGACAGGAGAAGAAGTTGCAATTAAGAAGATCAGCAGCGCCTTTGATAACAGAGTTGACGCCAAACGAACACTTCGTGAAATTAAGCTTCTTTGCCACATGAACCATGACAATGTTAGTTCATGTTTTCGGTTTCTGAGAATACTTCACTTTCCTGATGAAATGGATTGCATAACATTTGTGTAAGGCTGCTCTACTTGTAAAGCAGCCTTACACATGAGACACAAACTCGCTGAAAACAAATTCCTGAATGAAATGGATTGCAAAGGCGTTTGTGTTCCTTCTTGTTTGTTTTTATAAGGTTATAGCATTGGTCTTTAAAATATGATACGTATATCGTCTGTCAACACATAGTACTTTCTAGCAAATATAACACCCCAGCTCAACCTGCTTTTTCGCCACTTGAGAAGCCATGCTAAATGCAATCTACTATATGGATTTTTATGTTTTGATAGAAGCGTATAGCAATGACAATATTTTCAGGAAAATTGTACATATTCTTGTTATTCATTTGTGGCTCTGTGGCTTTTATGTTGGTTTGACATTTCAGTCGCTTTCTAAATATATTTCTTAAACGTTAGAGTTGTAAATAAAAATCCTTACATTTCCTCTATCTTCTTCTGTCAAGCAGGTTATCGCCCTCAAGGACTTAATACGCCCTCCTCAAAAAGACAACTTCAATGACGTATACATTGTTTACGAGCTGATGGATACTGATCTTCACCAAATAATACGATCCAACCAGACACTCACGGAGGATCATTGCCGGGTATGAATTTAAAACGAGTTTGAATCTTATTTACACCTGTAAAGGTTTATGACTTTCACTGAAATTACCAATATGTCTTTTTGTACTGTAACATGGTTTTACCCCCAAGAGCTAATTCTGAATGTTGAATGTGTTTGGAAAAGCATGATGATATATGAGATGACTCCCCTCGCATCACTGAAATGAAGATCTTCTTATATCTATAGAATTATGAAGTTTTCCAGTTAAATGCGGATTTCATTGTTGCTAACTTTCACCTCCTTTGTCCTTTTGATTATAAGCCATATGAACACTGACATTGTTGCTTAAATGTATTCCCAGTACTTCCTTTATCAAATACTAAGAGGCCTGAAGTATGTTCACTCTGCCAACGTGCTGCACCGTGATCTGAAGCCGAGCAATTTGCTTATGAATGCGAATTGTGACCTTAAGATTGGAGACTTTGGGCTAGCAAGAACAACTTCTGAAGCTGATTTCATGACGGAGTACGTCGTCACTCGCTGGTATCGAGCACCAGAATTGCTATTAAATTGTTCAGAGTACACAGGTGCTATTGATATTTGGTCTGTTGGATGCATACTAGGAGAAATTATGACCAGGGAACCTCTTTTCCCTGGCAAAGACTACGTGCATCAGCTGAAACTGATTACTGAGGTAGCTTCCTTTGTGAAAAGCCATTCTTTTAAACAGAATATTGGTTGCACTTTTAGGTCGTCTGATATGTTTCCCCTCCTTACCCCTTAAAATTTATTTAAATTTAAGTAACGATTAAAATCTTCCACGAATCAATATTCATGAAGCAGTAGTGGTCATCTGGTTTCTGGTGAAGAGTTTAAACAAATCGACAATTAAAGCATCTTCGATACTTTACAAAAATCTGCATATGCGCGACCAAGTTTTACCTTGCTTGGAGTGGAAGGCTCTTTCGTGCACCGGGGTAACTGTCTAACTGATAATGTCTGAGTTCTGAGATCCCTTTGTCCATCACGAAGCTAATAGCTGCAATTGTCCAAAATTGTGATCTAATTTTGTAATTCTAGCAAGTGCTGCTTTAATGCTTTATTTATGTCTTTTAAGGTTTTTTAGCCTCTAACTGATGTGCATTAGGAAAGTTTCATTAAATTGACACAATTTAGGAAAGATTTTGACATGTCGTACTTCTGGCCCTTTTGTCTTATGGTAGCTTATTGGCGCACCTGATGACTCCAGCTTAGGCTTTCTACGGAATGACAATGCTTGTAAGTATGTTAGACAACTTCCACAGTATCCAAGGCAACAGTTCTCCACAAGGTTTCCTGACGCGTCTCCTGTGGTTGTTGACTTACTGGAGAGAATGCTTGTCTTTGATCCTAGCAGGCGTATAACAGGTAATCTTAATCAGTGCCTGTAATTGTAACGTGAGTTTTCGAGATTCTTTCTTTAAGCCATAACATTATCAATTGATGGTCTATGTACATTACAAATCTATTTCACAAATTCAGTTCGTATATTAATTACCAAAATTGGACATCGTCTCATTGTTGATCTTGTTCTATTCAGTTGATGAGGCGCTATGCCACCCATTCTTGGCTTCCCTTCATGACATAAATGAAGAACCTGTTTGTCCCGAGCCATTCAATTTCGAGTTTGAGCAGCCATCATTTACTGAACAAAACATCAAGGAGCTCATTTGGTTAGAGTCTGTGAGGTTCAACCCAGACCCCCCAGTTCATTGATATTTGTACCCGGGAAAGGCGGACTTGCACGAGAACTGTATACGAAAGTGTTCACATTAATCGTGGCTTCCTCAGAAAACGGATGAATTCATGATGGTTGTATAATAGATTTAAATTACACTGGTGTTATTTCATCTATTTGCTTAATGATTGAGATTTTTTTTTTTCTTTCTTTTTTTTTTTTCCAAACTGCCACTGATAATTTAGATGTTGAAGCCGGCATTATGTAGAAAGCCAAAATCTTGATGGCGAATACGTTCTGTATTGACGTATGTCCATTCCGACTCTTGTACTGCTATAAGAAATTGAGAGTGTTACTTGTATCATTTTAAGACTGACACTGTCTTTCAGCTCAATCGACTCATTGTTGTATTGCGTTTACTGCACAGTCTTTTTCAGCTTTCTACTTGTACGTACCTAGAGGGTGCAAGGAGGGGATTCAGCCATTGCTAAACATTCAAACAATTTTCATCGAAAATTATCAAAAACGATCACTGTATCCATTATCTTGCTAATTGATCACAAAGCTCCTCTGTTTTTCTAGCTCTACAATTGATCACAAAGCTCGTCTGAAATGTTTCAGACAATTTTTGAAGTTTCAATCTGTAAGCCAATCAAGGTCAAAACATTCTTCAACAACCTGAATTCTGAGTCCAGTTATAACTGAATTCACCTCTACCCACATCCAAGAAATATCCTCATCACAAATAACATGCCGCAATGACTTCATAGACATCAGTGATTTTGGCAGTGTCTTTATATGACAACACTCACGCATATCAATTTTCTCCAACCTCATCAATCTACCAAAATCATCTGGTAGACACGACAGATTAACACATTGAGAAATGTCGATGTACTTCAACTGCATAAGTTGGCATATCCCAGAAGGCAGAGATTTCAGATTGGGACAAGCATAAACTCTCAAAATTTGCAGAGAACTCAACATGCCGAGATCAAAAGGGAGCTCTCTTAAGTTATGGCAGTTAGTGATGCTCAGTGTTCTAAGTGAGCGAGGCAAACATATCGTGACTGGCAGGTTCACTAGGTCGGTACAGTGATCTATCGTGAGCTCCGAGAGATTTGGGAAAATCCATGGTAGATTAATGACACAGGGTTCAAAGCTTCTATCAATTTTGCATAGAACTAAGGATATTTTGTGCAATTTTTCCATAGGTATGATGTTTTTGGGTAACTGGGGAACTGAAATCCTTTCGAACCAAAGGCTTCTCAAGTCGGTCATATTACCAAACATTGGCAAGTTGTGAAGAATTGCGTGTGACGTGGTGTGGTTGATCAGTATTAATGCCCTCAGCTTTGGCATGTTGGCTATAAATGGGGGTAAAAAGTACTCGGTTGCGTAGAAGTTCAGTATAAGTACTTCAGCCTTGGGGAAGCTCATAGAGAACCAGTCCATTTCCGTCATTTCGCCTGCACAATGGTAATATATGAACTATTAACAACTTTTTCTATCAAACATAATCCTAAATTTCCCTTGTACCTGTATAAATGGCATGGACAAAGTATTTGTTTATACCTGTATGTACTGAAACGATCTGTGCACTAAATGGTTGGTCGGCGTTTCTCTCCCATTCTTTAGGAAGCCTTGATTCTCGTCTCGGCATTAGAAGTCTTCTTCGTTGATTTAGGTTCGTAGATTTGCTCAAATGAAGAGCAAGATCTCTCAGCACATCATGTTGTGTCACAAAGATGCTATACAAACTGCTGTACAATTCTCCTCCCCTGCAAATTTATTCAACTGTCAGTCGGAACTCTTAAGAATGTAAATTCTCAAAACTCATTTGCGTAATAATCATAGGCTTCTACGATGCAACATACCGTGAATCTCTCACTAGAGTAAGAAGGTGCTTCTCTGACAACTCGATGAGAATCGCAAAAGCCTCTTCTTCGTCAACATCATGAATCTCGACCCACATGTTAAGTAGAACATCGATTGGAATTTTTTTGTCTTCTGGGAAGGCGGCCAAGTCCAAGAAACACTCCCTAACCTTCTCCGGCAAATAAGAGATGCTTGTTTCCATCCTTTTAAGCAAATTAATCTCATGAGATTCTCCGATTGGCTCACCCCGCGAAAGCCTGTTCTTTGCACTAGTCCAAAACATTTGAGGTTGGCCGCGCAGTGAAGCTCCAATCACTTTGAGAGCCAGCGGAAGTCCTTTGCATTCATCCACAAGCTAAAAGCAATGAAATCGACCACAAAATTAAGATTGAAATCAATCAATCAACCAATCATACAAATCACTTGATTATTACATTTTTCAAATTACCATTTTGACCAGTTGCTCATCAGCAGAGACGGGTACAGAATTTTGCTCGAAAGCCGAGTGACAGAAAAGTGTCGTGGCTTCTTTGTCATTTAACAATTCAACTTCATAAGTTTGGTTGAAGATAGTCGGGAACTTGGACCTCGAAACCACGATAGTCGTACATCCAGGCACTCGGAAAAGGAGCTGCTCAAGGACTGACAATGCCCAAACATCATCCAGAACAACAAGGGATTTGGTTTCCGATTTCAGTTGACATTGAACATTCCATTGAGGCACCACATTACTGGCATCGACGTACTCGGTATCAGTCAAAAACCTCCATATGTTAAGTCTGAGTTCGTCCACATTTGGGGACTGAGACACAGTCAGGAACAAAATCCTGTCTCTAAAGTAAGCTGCAACATGTTCATAATTCTAAAGTCAGAGGTGTGCCAAAAAGCCAAACATCAAAGTTCAACAATGAACATAAAATTATACGAGGAATTCTTAGGTCCGCCAGAGGATTATATTATCGTCCTCCACTCCTCCCTAGACCCTAGTCAATGAGAAACCTTGAATTATTTTCTTTATTAGATTATTTATGAAAAACTAGGCCCCACTTATATAATTCGAGTATTCTTATTAGTCAGAGAGGATGGTGACATAATACTCCCGATATAACTAAGAATTTTTACAAATTATACATCTTGGTCAACATGATTAGTCTACTCCAATTATTGTAGTTAGAAGACTTCTGTAACAATTGACTACTTCCTAACTTAAACTTTTAGTGTAGAAATTAACACTTCCTACGCCAAATGACAAGCACATACCAACAACTAATATTAATATACTTATCCACTGGCGGATCCATGTTGTTAGATATGGGGTCTCGGGACACCGTATCGCTAAATTATCGTATATTTTACTTAACTTTTTTGCTAAAATAATTTAAAAGAAAAGTATTTATTACTATAACAATATAAATATTAATCTATAGGACCCCAGAAACAAAATTTTCTAGGTCCGCCACTGAACCTATCCCATTTTTATGAAATAGATTTTTCCTGGGTCGATGCCCGAGCGCAAAATCCTAACATAAACAATCAAGACTAAATTGTCTAATTCATAGTACGTCCTAATATGAATACGTTAACACCGACTAAATTAATTAAATCGTCATCATCATATACATAAACTTTAATTGACGTTGTAAGACGCGTACGCATAACAGATGCAAAACAATTAATGATACATAAAGAGGATCACCCAAATAATATCACAAGCTTAGATTTTGGCTTCATTAAGTACTCTAAACAAAAAGATTTCAGCTATATACAGTATACTTGCAAAAGTCTACTCTGTTTTCTACAGAAATATTTGTACGGAGTATAATTATAATTCAAACTTGCCGTGACATATTTCGTTACGAAGTTGATATCCTATCGATACGCTTAACAATTATTCTCTTTAATCGGAGGAAGTAAATGCTTAGCTTTTACATTTGCTTTTGATATCGATTTTGAGGAGATCACGAGTACGTGGATCGTACTAAATTTTAATTAATCTACATTTATGTACAAAATGTTTAATTGTAAAATATAAGAAATTATCTAAAAATGATGGATCAGACCAAATATTTTTACGAAATATATCTCCAGACAGACTCAGGGGTGGACAGGAACAATCGTCTCCCTAAATATCGATATCTAACTAGAGTTTTCGAGATTAATCTAATTCACATTATTCCACAAGTATTTAACCCTTTACCCTTCTAAAGTTATTCAGTCCCCTTAAACTAAATTTTTGACTCCACTTGACAGGCTAAAATTGAAGAAATAAAAAAAGATAACAAACTTACATTTAATTTGATGATCCTTGCAAAGTTCTCTAGCCAGAGTAGTCTTACCACTCCCACCAATCCCACAAATCCCCAAAACACCGCCACCACCACCGCCACCGTGTCTTCCCATAACCATTTCTTTAACCTTCTTAACGCCAACCTCCACACTAACACCTAAATTCCCCAAACCACCCTCACCATTAACCATCATCCCCCCAAACCCTAACTCCTCAACTCTTTTAATCTCGTCTTCCAACCGCCACCCGCCACCGCCGCCACCGCCACCAATCCGAAGACCACTAAGCTGCGTCTCTAACCGCCGAGCAGAATTCTCGAGCTTATCAAACCTCTCAGCAGTATCAAACCGCAAATGATGTACGTCAGCAAGGACGTGTGCCTGCATGGGCCCATGCAAAAACCGTGAAACGTGCCTCTCAAGCTTCTCCATCTTCCTAGCTAACTGCAAATTCTTGTACACGTTCCAACGACTCGACGCCAGTACTTTGTGTGACAACTCTAATCCTTGCTTAAGTATCTCGGAAATTCGGTCGAGTTGCGACTGTCGAAACTGTGGTAGCTCTACTCCCGAGTACTTTACTTCCTGTATTATTGGGAGCAGCTCCTGGATGTGGTGCACTAGCTGCTCCGCACTTGCCTTACACATGGCCGACCGTCGAACGATGGCGAATAGTTGTTTTAGTAGTTCCGTCGCTATTTCGCCGGCGAATAGGTCTGTTACTGCCATGATCAGTTGTAGTAGAATGAAGTAGTATACTAGTATGTACTGATTTTATGTTTTTTTTGTAAGGGTGATATTGTTTTGTTTGTTTGTAGTTTTGTAGTGGAAGACTTTAAGAGGGTGAAGTAATAAGTCGTTGCATTGACCATCACTTTCGTGGACGTGGGGCCCTTTGTTTTGCTAACTACGGAGTAAATTCAATGAATGGGTTCATCATTTTGTCCTCTCTCATCATCCAATCTAGTGCTCCATTATTGTGATACCGGAGTATTACTTGGGCACTAGAGGCCGCCATGGGCTGGGTTGGGCCTCTTTTGCTTGTCATGGGTTGGGTTGGGCCTCTTTTGCTCGACTTGGGTCCGGTCTTTTGGAATAGAGGGTCCGGCCGGGTCGATTAACTTTTGGTAAAGCTTGAATTTCGGACCGGGTGGCCCGCTGAAGCCTGGCCCGGGATCCTTGTCGAGCCCGGCCCGACGAAATTGTTAAAAAAATAAAAATCAAGAGGGACGACCGGCCCGGCCCGACGAAACCCGAGCCATGGCTAGAAGGAGAAAATCGGGTCCGGCCCGAGCGGCCCGACCCGACCCGACCGTGGGCTAG
>JAUEKU010164370.1:0-11949 GCA_032274805.1 Gypsophila paniculata
ACAAAAGTTCCTAACTTTACAAACTAAGGTACGGAAATGTAAAATCTAAAGGGTCGAAGTGTACGGATCGTTACACTACGGGAACTAGAACATTTAACCATCCTTAAATCGTGTCACGCATGTGGTAAGCCCATTCAACCATCCTCTCAAAATGAGCTATGTGCTATGAATTGAGATAAATAAACCAATATCAAGTGGTTGTGCCCATCATTACAGTGTTAAAAAGTCACCATGGTAATTGATAGCTTAAAAGTACATAACTAAGTTGTTCACTGAGTAAGACCTTAGATTGATGCTATTTATTGATCATGTCTATGAGTGTCTTTATATGATAGATTTGCCCTAAACTTAACTAATTTTTGTTCTGATTATGATCTTGGTTTGATCTATTTGTTGATGCTTAAATCTTTACAATCTCTATGAAGTGCTTCTGAACTGGTTTGCTTGGTCACGCTGCTCTGTAGGCCCTTAGGTTAAGGTCAAATGAACTGAAGCTGGAGAGGGAATTGGAAAACTCAAATGCTGAAATTGCTTCCTGCAAGTATGGATTTTTTCTCTATTTTTTTTTTAAATTTATTTAAAATGTTGTAGTTAGATAAATTGCCCATTTGCGCAGTCTAATTCTTTTATGTTGGCTCTATAATCTTACTCTTTCAACTTAGCTGAAGTTTAATCCTTCGTCTAATATGGAAACGTCATATTGTTTTTTCTCATTTCTTTGCTTGGTTCCTTTACAATTATTGCATTCATTTGTCCTTTTTTGTTTACATGAGTTAGATAGGTGTGCCGGATGTTGATGAGTGAGGGAGAAGTGGTGTTTGAGATTTACGCCTAATTGTCACAGTTATTATCCCTGGTCGGTATCCTAGGCTAATGACTGTTTGACTGCTTCTTCGTCAAGTAATTCTGTAACTGTGGGTATTGGGACTGTTTATTTGTGTAACGGTTTCCTCTGTCAATGATATCTCTCATTTGGTCCAGTGTTTTAATGCAAATATTAATATATCATCAATATCATGCAGGAAAAAGATATCTAGTTTAGAAAAAGAACGCCGTGATTTGCAACAGACTATTGATGCTTTGCAAGAAGGTATGTAATTGTTACAAAGTTTTGTTGTTCACGTATTGGCAGAAGAAACACAAATCTTTCAGTTGGATCAGCATACAATAGCTCATGCACTGTTTGTATCTGTTTGACATTTGAGCGTTTTTTCTTTTGCACAGTAAGTGAAGCTAAAACTTTAAGGAGATGGTCTAAATTTATGGCATCACAGGTCATTCCATGTCTTTTACTATTATGAAAATAAATTCTTCATTTATGCAGAGAAAAAACTGTTGCAATCTAAATTACGCCAAGCTTCTACAAGAGAAACTTCAGTGGATCTCAAAAGGAAGCATAATACGAAAGATGCACACACCTCTACAAATGATTTGGGTACGTGAATGATTCCTCCCTCGTTTGTTGGAAACTGTGAAGAACGCATATGGTTTGGGGGATGGGAATGATGAAAATGCTATAAGCAATGACTCTTAATCTTTAAGGCTCTTGTAAGGCATAAATCTCACTTGTGGCTAGCTACTCAGGCTCAATTTTAGTCTCAGACTGCGATCTCCTTTTGTGAGTTGGGATCTGGATCTCCCTCCACCCGCTTGCCCTTCTGACAAGTTTAAATCATTACATTGTAAAATGAAATGTCATCGAGATGATATCTGCTAAAATTTTCGTTTTCCAAGTTTGTTGGATGGACATTTCCTGCAAGATCCCGTCCCAAATACCTCACCACAGGGGCAGCCGTCTGAAGGCCTGGGATTATGTACCTATAATGTTGTTGCATCATCATTCTGTCTACTACAAAGTTATAGGAGTTTAAGCTTGTCCTTTCCATTGTCAATTGTGATCTTCTCTTCGTATTTCTTCTATCAAGTAGGTCTTACCAATATGAGTGTTTGCCATTTGAGGCATATTACTGGCTCTGTATTCTGCATCAGATTTGATACTTTGGGCTGTTTCTGTCCTATCCCCCGTTAGGTTTAGGCTGTCAGAAAGCATTCAATGCCGAAGTAGTAGAGTAGCTGTGTTTGGTACTTTGGTTTTCTGTTCTTAAAGCTGAACGGTGGAATTCATGGATTGTTTTGTTCTTGTTACTGGTTCTGTTATATGCAGAAAACACATCGGAGCCAGCTTCATCCACCATCTTGCATGATGATACAGACACTCTGTTATCTCTTTTAGAGAATCGATCTGCTGCTTTTGATGATATTTCTATGATTATACCTCCTGATCAAGTTCAAGTGATACAAAACATTAATTCACTACTCTCTGAGGTAGGTCACCGGCGATCTCTTGTATAACTGTTTTGATGAATGTTAGAGATTTGGTGTGTTGATAAACTACAGAAATGCTGACTGCAGATAATGTCGGAGAAAGAGGAGGTGACACAAGCCTTAATCAGTGAAGTCTCGACAAATGCCAAACTAAAGGTGTTTTAACTTTTATTATTTGAAGTTGTTTGCGTTTCCATCAATTTAAGCCACACCCAAAATCACCCATCTGAAAACTAAATGAATTACAAAACCAGATTGGTTTCTTGCTGTAGAGTCAGTGCAGAGCTTTCCAAGCTTTTTATTTAGTATAATATGATGTGCTTGTAATTTGCAGGAATTGAACAAAGAGTTGTCGCGCAAACTTGAAATTCAGACTCAAAGACTTGAGCTATTGACTGCTCAAAGCATGGCAAGTGAAATAGTTCCTGCCAGACAGCCTATCGAGTCTCATCCAGCACGCGAGACTATTGCTTATGCAGATGAAGGCGATGAGGTATTTTTTTTATTCTCGTCATTTGGAATAAACTGGTTCAGTTACCACTGATTTAATGTCCTTTGATCTTGATTTTTGAGATAAAATTGCTAAGAAACAATTGACAAATCTAAAATAAATTCCCTGGAAAAGATCGAGAGAATGAAAGATGAGGATGAGTTTTAACGAGCAAGTAAAAAATCTGTAAGATTTAGGAAAAATCCTTCATTTATGACTTGTTGCCAGTATTTCTCAAATCTGATGAAGAATGTGAAGAAGTAAGTTGGTTATGGTGAGGGTGGTTACGTTGCTTAGTGAAGCTCTTAAGAGAGCATGGTATGGTCCTATTTTTATCCCCTCTTGTTTCTAAAAAATGTGAAAGACTAGCTTACTGCATGGATCGGATGTCAAGTATTCTGCGCTTTCTATGTCTTGATGGTTACACAATTTGCTGATAGTGGTTCATATAGTTGGGTGTTCTATTCGGCATGAGGAGTGGTTTTCAGGTTGTAGGATGCCACTGTATTCAAATTAAAAGAACTCTGGCAACAGCTCACAAACGAATTCCATCACAGTATATATGATTTGGCTCAAGGATTGGCTGACCGAAACCCAAACCATGCAACAGTGATCTAATTTTATTGCTTATTGAGTTACTGGGACATATCGCAATCTAATAATCATCGAACGATGCTTATGACTTCCATTTACCCATTGGTCGTTGAGATCAACTTTAGTTCTGCATCCAACATCATTTAGTCTTCCCAGTTTCTGTCAATTTTGAAATTCGAGGAAGTTAGTGGGAAGCAGTGAAGATTAACTTCTTTTTCAGAAATATGATACTGTCAGCAAAACAAGGATATCTATCGAGTCTGCTATGAAACGACTATGCTGTTTTCCTTTGTTTAATTGAGCTGTTATGCCCGTTGTTTTAGGTGGTGGAGAGAGTGTTAGGATGGATAATGAAGCTATTTCCAGGAGGACCGTCAAAGCGAAGGACGAGCAGACTTTAAGTTGAGCTAGTTGGCCCGACGAAGTAAAGGTGCATAATTAAGATTTTGAGTTGTACAACTGCCGAAAATTCCCTGTACATCTAGTGTTCCAACCTTTCGCACCTTTTTTTTTTTAGCCAAGGGGAAATATTTGTGGTTTTTTCCCCCACAATATGGAGATTATATGAAGCTTTTATAGTCATTAGTTTGTTACTAGGACAATAAATTGTTTTGTACGTTATCGACTGTGGTTATTTTCCATATTATTTGTAAACAAGTAAATTGAAAAAACTCAAATGACAATTGACATGCCCTTTGACCTTTGTTACTTCTCACTCGACCAAATCATCTCGTTCTTCCATCTAAACAACAAACTTATTTATGGATTCTGCAATCCTGTCCACTCCTCAGCATAATACGGAGTCTCATTTAAATTCTAAATTGATAGAATTGTATGTAATTTTTAATAAGAGGGGACGTACTCAATATAATTCGTACTTGGTGCAGTTCATAATTATCAAATTGCCATCCATTTCTCCACCTAAGAAAAAAAATCACCAACTACCCAACCCCACCATCCACCTACGCCAACTACACCACCTCCACCAACACACACAACCCTCCATCCCACCACATCCACCGCTAACCTCACCTCGCGACCACCGCACACCACCTCCCCACCAAGCCCACACTCCGCCACCCCAAATCCATTTAATTTTTTTTTTTTTGACAGAATGCAAATGCTAAATCAAGTAAAATCCGAACTGTAAAGAATATTTACGTAAGAAAATATGAAAAATTTCATCCACTTATACAAATATAAATCCATACCGAAGATCGTGATTCCGAGTTACCTAGAACCCCAACCCCTTGCCTGACGTCGTTATTGAAGTGCTACTCCTTTGGCTCGTTGTTTCTCTTGGCCTATTATGCGTACTTTTACTCCTTTGACTCGTTGGCCATTGGCCAACTTTAAAATCTCAAAAATGGGTATTTGTTGCCTAAAAGTTTTGAAAGTTTATTTGGAGGCTACAAATGTACCCTTGTGTGTGTAATACGAAGTAGTAGATGTTGCGTACAGGGAATACAAGCATGCATATTTCGTTTGCATGTTAACGTTACCTTGTGACATATGCTTATACTCGTGACTCACAACCGAGGTCTCCGAAATATGCGTACTCATGACTCGAAAACTATTGTGATTGTACCTCCAAGATTGTTATTCGGACTGGAACTGCATAAACATCGAGATATAATGTGTCAGCCTGATTCGACTTATGGCTATTGAGGCCGCTGGAAGACTGAAATTCAGAACGTTCAGGTGAAATTTTGGCCAACTTGATGTGAAGAATACCGGTTATTTAGTTAGATTAGTTTGATTCGGGTGTCATATTTTGTTTTGCACATAGCGTATGTCCAGTTATCTCAAGTTTTTGGTTCCGTTGAGTGGGAGAGTTGTGAGAGTGTTTTCGATGAGGAAAGCCAACCCGAGGCATGGGTTCGTCCTGATGTGGGCTGTGCCTGTAAATCTGTGATGAATGTTTCGCTTTCCGAAACTTTCACCTGATGCTCACCTCTCATAACTTCTACAAACAAATTAAGAGACATAAAATTTGTGATAAAAGGAAAAACGAGTACATGGATTCGGAAAAGTCGGGTTGCTAGCTATGGATTATTTGTCCGAGTCCTGGTACCAAGAAATATAGGACAACACGCTCCAAAGCTGTTAGATGATTGATTAACTAGGCCACTGACAATGTCGAAATGCCAAGTTTATTATAGGACCGGCTTACAATAGCAAAGAAACTTGAGAAAGTGTTGTATGGTTCAAATGTTACATACTAAGAACTGGATTATTTAAAATGAATCCAGCTAAAACAATATGGGAGTGAAATACTCCAGTGTCATCAATTTGGTTTGGGAAGAAAGACCGAACCCCCAAACCATGCAATAGTGCGTTGAAAGACTAGGCTAGGGACTGAGATCTTGAGACGCCACGAGAACACTTCTTTTTGCCGCCTTTGCTGAGCGCACAGACACATATCTCCAAAAGCTCATGGTCTTCCTCGAAAATAAGGGAGGAAGCAGCTTTCGGGTTGTCTAGGAGGGTCTTTGATGCCAAATACCCGGCAATAGTCCAAGTTTGATAAAGTCGAGCTTGTTTACCGATAAATCGCCCCTTTTCGGTGTCATAATATTCAGGCCATTGGTCTGCCGAGAGCCTACTTTCCGCCAAGTTAATCGCCTTTCTGGCAAGATCTGGCCTCTTCATCTTAATGCAAGCAAAAGTGAACTGCACAAAAAACAAAAACAAATGAATAATAGTTCAAATTTCAAATATTATTTTTCTTTCTGGTTATCATACGAAAGAGATCTAGCTCCTTCAACACTCAGTGAGCCGCCTTGTTAGACTTTTCTTGTGAGGGAAAAACACGTCAAACGGTGCTTATTGATGCAAATAGAGGGAGCATATGCCATGAAGGGATTTGGCTCCATAGGGTTACTTGCATTATGTACATGTTGAGGGTTGAAAACATGAAGCTGATTGCTCGGAATCAGTTATCTAGAGTTGCTGTACAAGGTCAGCATTAACTCGGAAATGGACTAGAGTTTGGGCTAAAGTAATTGATGATAAGACAAGCCCAAGCAATGTGGTATTTGGTGGGGTTGAGAAGAGATTTCGAGTTTTTTTGTAAAACGCCAGAAATCAATATGTTCAAATACAAAGAAAAGCGGACAGCCTAGTTTGTAAATGAATTTTATATCAGGTGCTTACGATTCAGTGAAGAATCAACCTAACGAAGGTATGCCAGATTATCAAAGTAAAAAGATAAATACCTGCCACAAGAGTGTCGGCCAAGATCCACCGTTGTGATATGACCAAGGTCTGCGCACAAATGATGAGTATTAGCATATTGCAGTTTGATCAAGTAACTAAAATCAATCTACCACACTGCTAACAGATAAGATTTTAGACATTACGTGTTCTTTGGATCGCTGCCAGTTATGATACGCCATTCCTCGAGCTCGAGAGCAGGGTAACATATCTTAAGAGGCATATTCCCCACAAGGTCATCCCATTTTGCCTCGATCAGATTAAGTATACTTTCATTTTGCTTGGGATTCCCCAAAGACGATACAATAGACCAAAGGTTTCCGAGGGTAAAGAACCTGAAATCCATATGAGCAGGTTGCAAGTTTCCCATGAAATATCCACCTTGCTCAGGAACCCAATCTCCCAACCATGATGGAATTTGTTCCGGATAAATATTAAATTTGTTTGTAGCATCAGTAGAATACTCCTCTGTTTTGTAACGATATATTTCATTCAGTTTCTTCATGTCAACCCAGTAGTATTCCCTTATATGAAAAGACAGTGAACTGAGTCGATTATTGATCGCTGCTATCAGGTTTTTGGTTCCATCATTGACAGTTAGCATCTCCCGTGAGCACCGCAAAGCTGAGTAGAATAATGCCTGCACGTTTATGACATGATCTCAATTGTCATAACCATAGATTAAATTTACACATTGCACTTGCACAATGCCTCGCATGAACAATATAAATCTTTCGTTAAACGGTTTATGGTGATCTATTGGCAAATGACACCACAATTAAAATTACAACAGCCCCTTACAAGGGCCACATGATAATTATTGATTCACAATAGGATATGAAGTACCAAGTTACTAATTAGTAAGGATTACTCACAAATAGTAAAAGTTAAAACGGTGACTAACAATGGAAAAAAGGTCACTGAATAAGAGCGTAACTCACGGTATTAAAGGGATTACTAAACATACATAGTGTAGGCGGTGTTACTAATTTTTGTGGAAAGTGGTATAAAAAACACACCGTCCATTTTCAATAGCATGCATCAATTTCACCAAGTTATATTTTAAGAGTCGAGAAGAAATACCCTCCCTCCATAACCATCACCTTTTGGAATATAGTACACTATATAAAGTTATTTCGTACATAAAGTGTTCAGTCATTTCGGAATGGAGAAACATTTCACGGAGGAGCATGGAATAGTTATTTGGCAATTGAGTACAAACATCACTACATATAATTAGCATTACTCGCCACATAGAGTTCTCACAATCAAGCAATCAACTTATAATATTCAACCGACAGAATACGAATCTAAAAAACAGGTCTCCAACACAAAGGTGAACAACTTACTTGAATTTCAAGAGGATGACCATGTATTCCCATACGCCTATCAATCATGCAGGAACCATCAGTAACAAGAAGCGTCGGGAACATGTCAAATCCATTAGTTAAACACAAGTTAAGGATTAGTCGTATCCCCGTTTGTACATCCACCCTCTCCTGTAGTGAGTAGTCACCGGTAATCTTTCCATAAGCCCTCAATAATATAATCCACCACAAACCTTCAGATTAAACAGCAAATTATGTTTAATTCAAGAATATAGATGAGATAGAAACCTACATACAGATATGGGAAATATTAGTAGTTATGTTACCAGAATCAACAGGAGCGACACGCCCAATGGCGGATTCACCAAAATCAGGATCAAGAACTTCTTCAAAGGCTCCTTCCTTTCCTTCAAGAGGCACTGTTCTAACCTTAAAACTTGCAGGCATCAGCCCTTGCCCAGGACTGTAGCAGTCAACAGTTTTCTCCCAGCTCTGCGGATCAGGCAAATAGCAATATATAGTTAAGTGACGGAGTTGAACAACTAGGCTTCAAATATGGCACAGCACACCAATCACTAATACGAAATGAAGCATTAGCACTTGCTTAACTGAAACAAATGACAACATGAGAAGTATATATGGAAACAAACGACATCTTGAGTTTTTGACAGACATAGTATAACAGCACTTCGTTAATAGCTGTGCCTTTTCTTTCCCAAATTTTTGTACTCCGGACTTTGTTGACAAACAATCTTTATATTTGCTTTTTTGGTGCCTTATTTATAACTGCACTTTGTTAATAGTTGTGCCTTGCTAATTATCCTCCAATGTTGAAGCGTTCATGACCTCGTTCCATAAAAACATAGCATCAACCGAATGTATATGACAGTCGCCAACTACAACACGTAACCAATCTAGAGATAATTGGTCAGCAACATCAACTTTTATGGGAGAGCTAACGCCAACCCAAGCACTAGATTTTTAATCTTCTTCCCATAACACAGTCGTCAAACTTGCGAGATTGATCCTAAAGAATACAGATCACCTTATAAAGCAATCTAATCATACTAATATTATGACGAGACTTTAAAAAGTGTCAAACAATAATTTACAACGTAAATAGGCAGCTGCAAATAACATAAAAACAGTATGCCTAAAAACCAAGATCATTTGTACTCGTAGCTTTAGAGACCAAAGATATAAGTCATTGACTCATTGCCACACAAAAAAGTTACCTGCAACTGCAATGTGTGAAGCAGGAAGTTCTTCACAATGTCGGATTCTCCATTGAGTAAAAAGGCAAGAGCTGACGGGACAAAATCCCGGATAAAAACTTGATCATAATTAAGCGGCTGCTTGTCAGCCAGATCATTGGCAGCCACTGTCCCAACAGGGTTTCCACAGTAGTTCACAATCGTACTCCTTAAAAGCCTCCGCGCTTCCTCCTCAATCTCCGACAACTTCTTCTTACCTCTCTCGACTTCAACACCACCATTCAACTTCTTTCTATCATCTCCTTCGACACCAGCCTTTTCTTCAAGTTCATCTAGTCCTAATCCAACCTCGTTTTCTAGCCCGTCTAATATCAAAGGCTTCGCAACATTCAAAGCGCCTTGAATGAACAAATTCTCAAAGCTCGTCTCGTTAACATGACCATCAACTGACGAGAACGACGAATTATTCCTCACATTTGAAGCCACATTGGCTACCACCAAACCCCTCCTATACCTACCACTACAACTACCCCAATTTCCCCGATCCACTCGACTATATGGACCCCAATTACAACCGGAACCACAAAAATCATTCCGATTTGGGCCGTGTTTAATCCTATAACCTAAAATCTTTCTTTTACAACATTCATGTCTACTCCTACCATGGTCCAATCTACATTGTAATGTCGACGAATTATTGAATGTCGTTAAACGAGACGACAATCCGAAAATCGATGAACTTTTCAAGATTCTACAGCAGGGTTTCATAGCAGTCATGCTAATTGAACTACCAGAATTCATGCCCAATAAAATAAACCCTAATTCCAAAAAAAATCACAACAATTTCGATCGAAATACACGAATCAACACACGTAAATCAATCAAAATACAAAATAATTAAGCTAACACAAAGCTGTTGAATTTGATTAAATATGATTCAACAGAAAGAATTGAAAATTAAAACCCTAATTAAGAAAGAAATATAGCAGTATATACAAATTGGTGAATTAAATCAAATAGTGAATGAAATTAAGAAAAATAAAACCTGGGTTTTGTTAGAAATGTTGAATATTGAAATGGGTATGTTTGATTTTAGCAAAAAAATTGGAAATAATGTATGAATTTTGAGGAAAATTTGATGAGAGTTTGCTCGTGATGAGAGACATGCTTATATAAGAAATAATAATGAGAGGGATGTTTGAATTTTCGTCTTTTCGATTCATTTTTTTACGTTTCCGTTTTTGCTGAATTTTTTTAAAAAAGATTTTGGATATTATTTTTATGCCCGATTAAAGTGTTACCTAATTATGTAATCAATGGATTGTACTTTTGAAATCGTACCTCAAATTTTAAGTTTTTGAGTTTTTTTTATAAAGAATCTGATTTTCATGCTCAGAAACTTTGTTAATATTAAAAACTTATTAACAAAACTTAGAAAAATTGGAGTATGATAGTAATATATCAGATGTATAATCACATTGTATAATCCTATATATTTTCCATAATCACATTGTTTTAGGTTATTGATAGAAGGCAATGAAGGAATATATTAATGATTTTAGTGTAAAATAGACGTAAAAAAATGGATAAATCGGACTTGACGGGTGTTGGTTGGTGAGAATATTGGAGTTCTCGAATTTTGAATGAATAAATCAATTCAAAAAAGGTGATACATCAAGTGACTTTGATACCCTTCCTAGTTCCACATGGTTGTTTGCAAAAATAGATAAGGTCCAAGTTTGTTGAGTCACTCTAACGTCTTCTTCTCTTTTCGTTTTTCTATATTTTGGGTGTCCATCGTCATTAGCGGTGACTATTATCACAATTGCTGGTGTTTTGAAGAGATCAATGGCCGTCTACTTTTTATGATCAAATGTTTTGTCTCTTGGTTAAGACATAAGATGAACAACCATCACACCACACTCTCTTGATCATGTTTTCATTAAATTATAAGTTGGAATTTCATTCAGAATTTGGTAGTCTATAGATAGTAATTGGGAATTGGGATAATAATTATTGGAGTTAGTGCTCCAAAATTAGTGTGTTATTGGTTTAGTGGGTAGCATAAAAAAAATGTGTTAAATTTAGTGGAGGTTACGTCATTAGTAGGTTAAGTATAATTTGTATTTAAAGAGTCGAGATTGTAGTCATTTATTCGAGCAAATTTTACATGATAAATTTCTCCCAATTATCTCTAGTATAATCCCCCTTAAAAATTCTACAATAATCGGTTGTATCTATGATTGCAGTTAGAATATTAAGTTTTTATAATTTTTTTATGATGTGTAATTATAAATATTAATGTCGTAATATGTGCCGGTGATAACATGAAAAAACAAATGAGACACCTATAGTTTCGAATAGAGGGAGTATATAAGAGCAATATTTTTGAAGTGATTGTTAGAGTATACTGTTAGAAAAAATTATTGAAAAAAATTTGGTATAGCTGTGATCAAATTTTTTAGACAATCAATAGGAAGTAATGAGTCAAAACATTATCAATAGCCAAACAACAACTATGAGTAAGTCTATTTTAAGATAAATATATCCGTCTTAAGGTTAAAATAGGTCGAAAAAGTTAGATAAAACAAAATTGAATTATCTAAAAAATATGAAAATATTTATCTTACCTATATAAATAAATTATGTTTAACTCGTTTCAAAATTAAGACAAATAACCTGTATTAAATTTGTGTAACAACCATTTTCTTGTGGAAAAAATTGAAGAATAATTCCCATGATATCCCTGAACTTTGCAATTTTGCCCAAAATATCTTTTTTT
>JAUEKU010164381.1:0-11947 GCA_032274805.1 Gypsophila paniculata
CTCACAAGTTCATGAATTACGGCACCGAAATTGTGCAAATATTGACTGCAACCTACTTTTCTTGTAAGTTCTCATTTGCCTTGTCTCCTACTGTCAATAATTCATCTTGATAAGTTTATTGTTTTAAGTGTCGATTCTTTAACCCTGCTTTACATAGATGTAATGAATTTTTTCCTGTCTTCAAAATATGGTATTTATACTCTGCATACTATATATGTCGCCTTGGTAGTCTTCCAACTGCTTTCCTGAAAGACTGAAACCTTGCTTCTTATCTTTCAGTGTAATTTCTGATCGCTGATATTCTTTTTTTTTTTTTTGTTGGTAGTATAGCTCAGGTGTCCGGTTGAGAGTTGAACTTTATGTCAACCAGAATAATTACTGACCTTAGCATCCACTCTGTATGTTTTAGCATCTTTGCAGATCACTCTCTGAGCGTTTGATTGGTTTTTGGTGAGGTTCTGTATTGTGATCTGCACTTAAACTATTCTAATCAGATTACCGTACTGAGTGTGCCCTCTTCTCTTGATACACTGTTTTTATGGAAAGTCATTTACTCCTCATTATAGATTTGAGCATTTGAGCCATAGGCCTAGTGATAAGAAAGTCCTTAGATTGAACCATAAGCCTTGTGATACGTTCCTTAAAACTCCTTCCTGCCCCCAATCGGTTGCTCAGGGCCAAAAGTTCATGTATTAGTATTGTACGAAGTATTCGAGAAGTATAGACGGCTAGGTAGCCCACTCCTACAGTCCTACTCTGCCTTGTTTTTTGAAGCTTCGATGTGCCTCTACTTCACAAACTTTGGCTTGATTGCCCGCACAAAATAGGACTTGGTATTCTGTATCACAAGATTCACAACTGCTAACCTGCTAATTGAATAATTTTCAGATGCTGCAGAAATTGCGTTGAAGATTTGGAAGGATGTTGTTGCCCAAAATGCACAACTGCTCCGAGACTAAGGCCTGTTCTATCAGGACACGAAAGGTATAAGAAGTGGCATGTTTATCGAGATGGCAATATGGAACAAGCATCATTTAGTTTGTAGTTGGTAGCAGATACAGAGTGTGGAGTACTATTTTCATTTAACCTTGTCTTATGCCGTACTCGGTACTCCATATCTTAAACGAAGTACTCTATATGTTTTCATTATGCATCAGAAATGAGTAAAATCAGATGCCGAAAAGGCCAGAAGGACTTCTTTCAGCTTTAAGAATTCCGTTCATCCAAGAGACCAAGTGCACAATGTATGACGTCGAATTACGTGAATTGAATTAAACCATTGAAATATACGTGTTTTAAATATAGTTTTTAACTGCTACCTAAGTCGGATTACGAGTTGAGATGTAACCCTACCGAATAGGTTATACAAAATAATACTCTATCTTAATAAAACAATTTTGTGCAACACACTAGCTTAATAAAACAATTTGTGCAACACACTGTCTTAATAAAACAATTTCTGCAACGAGTTGACTCTGATGACAAACAACTACTCGATCTTTTCACATGCACCTGATCACAGCACATAACACATTACACATACTCCTTTCGATCCATCCATTTTTTGACGTTTTACTCAAAACTCCCTTAAACGAAAAGTCAAACGTTAAGAATTGGACGGGCAAACATGGCATCAACTTCACAAAACAAGAAAGGTGAAGAAGAACAACAGATGATGATGAAAAGCAAGGGTTTAAGATGGACAGAATGGTTAAAAGGGTGGATGACAGTGATTTCTGAGATTCTGTTTCAAAGAATTTCTGCCAGACACCTTCTTAATCCAATGCCACTACCTTCTGTGGTTGGTCATCTTACTTGCATTGTCACTGGCTCCACCAGCGGCATCGGCCTCGAAATCGCCAGGTGGTTTCTTCTTCTTGTTCTTGTTGTTGGTGTTGGGTGATTTTTTTGGTTTTGGGTTTATTGTTGTGGTCGTGTTCTTTTGAACTGAAATTGTCTGAACTGAACTGAACTGAACTGAAATGGCGTGAATTGAAGATAACGGTTTTGTTGGTTTGGTATGATGGGTTGGTTTGATTTTTGTGTATGTGAATTGTGATGTTGTTTTTGTTGTTGTTGTATGTTGGGGTGATGGGGGTTGTTTATCGATTTGCCCGTCTTCTTTTGAACCCAAATTGTCTAAACTGAGCTGAATTGGTCGAAATTGTATTAGTGATGGGTTGGGTATTTGATTGATGTGGCATGATGGGCTGTTTGATTTTGTATCTGAGTGTGAATTGTGATGTTGTTGGTGTATGTTGGGGTAGTGGGGGTGTGTTTAATGACGGGCGTGTTCTTTTGAACTAAAATTGCCTGAACTGAAGTGAATTGAGGGAAATTGTATTGAAAAGAGCCGAAGTGAATTGAGCTGAAATTAAGCTCAAAAGAATAGGGCTCGAGGTCGCTTTGGAATTTGTATGCTGTTGATAAAAATTACAAAGGGTATGTCTTTGGTGGGCAAAATCAATGCTTCGTGTACTTGCGCTGTTTCATTTGTAGTTATTTGATTGTACTTGTTGTGTGCTGTGATTTTTGAAGCATTTTTGGCATCTGGGTTGAATTTGGTTAGGAGCTATTTATGACATTGTGTGGGTTTATTACATTGTGCCGTTGTGGTTTTCCGAGTAATTCACTTCTGTGGTGTCCGAAAGAAGGTTTGATGTTATCGGACTAGTATATTTAGTGATACGCAGATTTGAAGTTAGAAGTATTCAGTGTTGTTTTAGCTGATTACATTAATATTGATGTTGGGTACTTTTTCCTTTAAAGCTACATGTGTTTATGTGTCGAACATAGTATTTAGGCCTTAATGACCTTCTGAACGAGCTAAACATTACATCGCTCTACTCATTATGTGGCTCTCTTTCTTACCATTTAGGCAACTCGCAGAATCCGGTGCACATGTTGTAATGGCCGTGAGGAACACCAAATTCGCACATGAATTGATACAGACATGGCAAAGTGAGTGGTCCGGAAAAGGCCTTCCTCTTAATATCGAGGTAGTAAAGTTAGTAGAAGATGATGAAATCTATTTTTAGTTATAACTCTCTTGTTCGTTATTACATGTGAAGTTTGTACCCAATTTTGTGAGATGTTACTTTCTAGTTACTCTGTTATTATTAAGTCCATCTCGCATTTCTAGACACTTCAGCAGTCTTTTATACCATTCAACATGAGAACATTTTAAGAAGTTTGCAATATACTCTTACTCCCTTCCAATGTGTGGATTTGCAACATTTCTCATTCACTGAATTTGCAACAATTGTATAAATAACAGTCACATAACCTAACCTATCCCACCGCCTTTCTTTCACCCCGTACTCACCAGTCACCCCAACCTAACCTATCCTACCATCTTAGTATTTGTGCCATTGTGCCATACCCAAATGTTGCAAAATCATGGAATGAAAGGGAGTAGTATTTTTCTATACAAATTTGCATGATAATTGCTTCATTATGTTCCTCAAGTGATCCTTTTTTTTTGTTTGAACCGAAAGTGGGACTGCCGCCTTGAATGGTGAAAATACTCATATACAAAACACAGGCAATACATCTCGAGTGCCGCTCTATTCTTTCACATTTTTTAGCTTCACCATTTGCTGATTTATTTGTGTCTTCTGCCGCGGAATACATCTTACTAACCAGAAACTTTGATAGTCGACAAAAATAATGATTTAAGCAATGGGGTGAAGGAATTATTCTCTTCCTGCTAATGAAAAACACAAAGAAGTAAAACTACAGGGGTCCTTACTGGTGTACCTTTTGTGGTGGACGCTACTATTGTACTTGCTAATGGTGTTCAGAATTGCCAACTCTTTGTGTATCGCTGAGAGGTTTCCGACCATGTTCTGTAGGTCATGGAGCTTGATCTTCTGTCTTTGGACTCTGTTGCACGATTCGCAGAAGCATGGAATGCACGTTCAGGACCTTTGCATGTATTAATAAATAACGCTGGGATATTTTCAATAGGAGGTTAGCTTCTTCTTGATAGCCATTTTTTGTAATTAAATTTCACACAAATAATTTGTGTGGGTGTAATTTTTTCTATTTTGCTAATCTAACTTCATTTGGATGTCTGTTTATCTTTAAACAAAAGAATATCTTCTATGCAACTCTGTAGGCTGTCAGTCTCTAAGGTTAAAAGGTGTAAATTTGTAAGATAAACGAGTGAACATTCAAAATCTGTAGTTACGACTTTTACTTTTTAAAACCCTACACATTCATCCAAAATTTTTTACTGTTTAATCTTCAAATTACCAGGGTCACTTGGGAAGCCGTCTTATACAGTTAAAACTAATATTAATTCTTATGTAGAGCCACAAAAGTTCTCGAAGGATGGTCATGAAGTGCACATGCAAGTGAATCATTTGGCGCCAGCATTGTTGTCAGTGCTTCTTTTGCCGTCCCTTCTTCGAGGTTCTCCAAGTCGGATAATCAATGTGAATTCCGTTGTAAGTTAAATGGCCATAACTCTATCTTAAGTCTCTAGTCAGTGAATCTTTTTAGGCTTGGTTAAACAAGTTCTGATTATTAAAACATTACTATAGTGCCTCTGACTCCTGCCGTTGCAAAGTAAGGTGCACCTGAGTGTAGTGTAGTCCCTATGCTGAAAAACCAAAAAGGTTGTTTCTGAATTACCCATGATGAAAATTGCGCTAAAATATCATTGGAAATTTATTGGAAAGTGATTCTCGCTTGTCATGTTGTTTAAGCTCTTAGCTCTCAGCTGTGAGTTGTGTATATGAAATTTTCTTGCAGTACAAGATCACTTAACTGGCTCAAAACCTGTTATATTACTTTATGAAGCCTTACAAATTCCCTTGTTTAGATATCCCCTTACAGAGCGTTGATGCTTGGTCGTGACTCGTGAGTTTATATTTCTTGAAGAAGCTTATATGAAATATTGGACTCAATTTAAACTGATTTGCTTGTCTAGATGCATTCTGTTGGATTTGTTGACCCTGAAGATATGAATGTCGTCAAGGGGAAGAGAAAATTTAGCAGTTTGGTTGGATACTCAAGCAGCAAGCTGGCTCAGGTTTACTGCAACTCTTGCATTCTTGTTTATATATCCGTTTGGTTTTTAAAATCACGCGATCAGCTCTTCTTGAAGAAAGTTCGTTGGCAAAGATCTTTTTTGGTACAACAACAACAACATTACCCAAAGGCCTCAAAGGCTCCCACAACTAGTAGGGTAAGGGTGTCGGTATTACGCGACCTTACCCTTACGTTAACAGTAACACGTAAAGAGAGACTGTTTCCTGATGACCCAAAATGAAAATTACGTTGAACATTGCATCTAATGACTGATACTTCACAATAGAAGGAAGCGCAATAAAATTAGCGAGTCATTTCACTTTATTCCATCAAATTCAAAATAAAAAAATAGTGTCTTTGGCTCCATTGGAAAATTAGGTCCGAAACAAAGTAGTTGATGGCTCGTCCCTTTGATTGGAGGAATTTAACATAGTGAAAAATAATGGCTTTTGGAAGATTGGGCTCCTCATCTGAAGGGTCACTTTTAAACAATCTAAACCGCGTACCCCAGTTCAGATTTTTACTCCTCTGACAAAGTGTTGAGAACAAGCGAAAGATAAGATGGTGTGTGCCATAAAGGGGCAGACCTTACACATACATGTGAATGTATGTCTTATGCTGCTTAGACACTCAAGTCACCGTGTTGTTTTTCAGGTCATGTTTAGTAGTGTTCTCCAAAAACGGTTGCCTGCAGAATCTGGTATTAACGTCGTATGTGTTTCGCCTGGCATAGTGCAAACCAACGTTGTAAGCTGACGAATTTCTGCTTCTCTTCTCGGTATTTACTCGTTTTCTTCTGACCTTGGAGAAGAGAGAGGTTAACCTTTTTTTTCTTTTCTTTATTTCGGGTGCAGGCAAGGGATCTTCCTAAAATTGTTCAAGCTGCTTATCATCTTATACCTTACTTCATTTTTAGTCCTCAAGAAGGTAACTGGTTGTAGTTGTAATGTCGTGCTTCTCCACTTATGAGTACACCGTATTATTAGTCATATTCCTTGGTATGAAACTATGAATAAACAGAAACAGTTAGTCTAGATATGCCCTGAAACTGGTGTGAGCTTTAGTAATTTTATGCCTTGAAAGATATTCTTAATGCCCGTATTTGATAAGATCTAATCTATATACCATTTATCCAAAATGATAAATCCCATTGGAGCATTATGCTACTTGTCATAATTATAGTTTTCCCTTGAATAGAGAAAACTATGTAACTGCGTCCAACACACAATCTCGACACTCGGCTATGTGTTTCCAATGCACATACTTTAGTTGAGAGAAAAGTAGTTGACACTTTAATAAAAAAAAAATGGAGGAATCAATGGTTGTGCTCTCAAAACGCAGGATCTAGAAGCACTCTTTTTGCAGCCACGGACCCTCAGGTTCCCGAGTATTGTGAGTTACTGAAGGCAGATGACTGGCCTACTTGCGCTTTCATTTCTCAAGACTGCCGCCCTTCAAATGCTTCAGAAGAAGCTCACAACACTGGCACTTCGTGTAGGGTGTGGGAGAAGACACTGGAGATGGTCGGTCTACCTCTGGATGCTGTCGATAAGCTTATTGAAGGAGAGGAAGTCAAATGCTCTTTTGGTGATCAGTAGGGATATACTTGTTTCTTGTATTTGCCTCTTAACATTTTTCCTTTCTTTTTGCCGAAGTAGTGTACAACTGATCAAGCATTATACTTTTTGCGAACGCGAAAGTTGCTGCTTGTGTATTCAAGTGTGAAGGTACAATTTGATGGAATGTTGAAGTTCCTCTTTTTGATAAGAATAGATAGATTCCAATCTATAATTGCACATTTGAGCATTCTGGTCTGAAAATGGTGGCGATTGAGCAGTTTTGTTGTGGGGCGGCATCTGTAGATTTAGCAAAATTGATGCCACTCAAATGAACAGTCAAATTGGAGTCGAAGGTGAACTTGTAACCCTAATTGACCACATATAATAGGCCGGAAATGATCTGCACGTGTATGTCCCTATAATATGACACAGAATAGACTCGAAACCAAAATTTTCGGTCATCAAGTGCAATATAGAACTAAACTAAAATTATTATTACGACAAAAACAACAATGACGACCACCACCAAAACAACCACAACAACAATAATAATAACAATAAGTGTATTAAATTGAACTGAATTGAATGAAATTGAATTGAATTGAAATTAAGTCCAAAAGAATGGATTTTGAGAACATAAATGCGCAAACTAGGCAAATCATATTTACATTGATGATAAATGCTACAAACTCTGACTACAAATATAACCAATATGAAAACTGGACATCAGAATAATATACTCCTAAATATACCGGGTTTTTTTTACTAAATAATCTAACTTTAAAAAAAAAATTGGAATTTTATAAAGAGGAAAACTAAATGTAAAAAAAGTGAAAAGTTGTGCAACAATTCAGTTAGTAGAGTTTGTTATATTCCACTATAGTTTCTCTGTATCAGCGTAACGCAATTGAGTTAGAGTTTACAAAAAAAAAAGATGTAGACGACACGGTGACAACGAATCCTCAACTCGACTCAGTTTTGTCTCTGTCTTGATAGGGTTCATTGGTAGCTATGGGAGGATTCGGCTTGTACTGAGAAGCCGTCAACCGTCTTTCGAGTGGCGTTTTCCTCTTGCTCACCACAAACCTATTCACTCCCTTCCTTAATGGCATAATAGAAGGGAAGTCCTCGTCAGGAATCTGGCTAAGCTCTGAAATGTCTTTTATCTGCGCAACACGTCGAAACCACCTCTCAGCCTTTGCTTCCTCAGACATGTCCAGGGGATCCACTTCTGTCACGGCTGATCCCTCTAAGCTCATCCCATGGCGAGAGTTCTCCTCTGCACTAGTCCTCTCCCTCGCCTGAGAAGCATTATGGAAATCGGTTCTACTACTGCTTTCAGTTTCAGAATATCTATCATAAGAACTGCTAGCATGAGAAGTCTGAACCATATTTTTCGATGCTTCATTGGAGTAATTGGCTTTATGTTCATTTGTTTCTCGGGTTATTCCAGGATCACAAATTGTCGCACCAGTCTGTTGACTTGCAATAGCTGACTTGCGCAATGCAGTTCCGGCATCCTCTGATGTCTTCGGCTTAGAGCTCCCATGAGCTGAATCTGACTTATCCTGAGAGAAGTAACCCGGAGGAAAGGGCACAAATGGGACATGATTACTACCGCCAGCTGGCTCCATCGCCGCTCGTCTCTTATACGAAGGAGAAGTCAAAGAACGATCTTTCTTTTTGCTGACAACAAAACGGTTCTCACCTGTTCGCTCTGGCATGATTTCCGGAAGGTCCTTACCAGATAGTTGCTCATTTACAGAAGGAAAACTAGAAGTGTCAAGGTGACTTAAATATCCTGTACTTTCCTCAGAACCAGCGTCATTGTTACTAGTATAAAGAACCGAAGATTTTTGAGCTAAAAGCTCACCTAATTCACGATTAATACCATCGGGATTCCCATCAATAGCCAAATTGCTTGAACGTGAAGAAACTCTATCATCACTTGCCTGCATAAACTTGGAAAATTCTTCATCTGTTGCAGAACCGGTGAGATCAGACGATTTTTCCAATTGGGTTATCTTAGTGAACCACGGTTGCTGCTTGACTTCAATATCAGCTAATGGTTCCTCTGTACTACTTTCAACAGTGGAAATATTAGCTTCCGAACCAGAAACAGTGACGGGGTTCCGTAGTGGGTCTATATCAGGTTTTTTGCAGTCACACCTCAGGCACACAACATTTCTACTGAAGTTAAAGAAGTCGCACCTGGAGAGACAAAAAGAGTGACGATTAACGGGCAACGAAATACAGGACAAAAATAAGGGGAGATGAAATCCAAGAGAAAAGATGTTCTTACTGAGGACATTCCCATTCACCACCAGTTATGAATTTCTTTGGTTGTTGCTCCTCGCACTTACGGCAATTTTTATTCTTAGCAAAGTTCATAAAATTGCACCTGCTCAGGCATATTATTTATTTGCCAAGAGAATATCAGAATATCAGTCTTAACAATATTACTGGAACTAATCCCCTGCAAAACAAGAATATCTCACTGCCTTATCCACCGTCTCTTTAGCCCAGTTGGGTTAAAAGGTTTGTACCCCTTTTCGGCTTTTCCTGTTGTTTGGATAAGATCGTAAAAGCCGAAAAGGAAGATAGTAGATATGGTGTTTTCCAGCTAATTTACTAACCAAACTACGAGAATCATTCGCCTCCCTTTACATTTAAGCTGTTCATACAATTGAGAGTTTCAACTCCGACACAAACGTAAACTAAACAAAACACGTACACAGTTTCAACATTTCATCCAGGTAGGCCCTTTAATTCTTCATTTAATTTTGCTATTTCACGAGCCGACTTCATCATACTAACAATATTATGCCCCAATCCCACTGAAAATCCGTGGCTTTAACATTGTTTCAAGACCCTGAGTAAGCGAATGGTGGTCATTCTTGTTGGTCAACTAAGAAATTTCCTGAGTTTTGTTAAGAGCAAGGAACTACATCCTCATGTTCTATATGTTCTTCCATACTTTCATCGGCACTAAGATTAAGAAAGCGCATTAAATCACAAAATTGTCCTTTGTACCAAAATGCTAGCCCAAAATTGAAATGGGAAGATCAAATTAAAAGTCCCAAAACGAATGAGGGGCGTATTGGATAGGAGCACGTAATTAATTAGGAAGTGCTTTATTGCTTACAAGATAACTCACCTTGTGCATATCCAGTCTCCCCTCTTCATTTCGATATTGTATCCATTAGATCTCGGTCCTAGCCCATTACCTTCAGGAAACTCAGTCTGAACAGGTGCAACAGAAACTCGAGCTGTTCCACTTGATTTGGCCAAATTGCTGAACAGTTTCCTCACAGACGATTCTATTTTACTCGATCTATACACCCCTAAAGAGGAAACCATGGACATGGGTACATAACTTAGTAGAATCTTCATCAGATGAACTATACCTGGTTTTTCAGTTTTCAGAACCTGTAAAGCCATGAGTAGCTGGGATTAGAATTCAAGATTCAATCGCTCTTAAAAAAAAATTAAAATATAAATTAGTCACTCCTGGTTGACATATTAGATTACAAGGCCTTGAAATTCAGAAAACGGGCCAGCAAAGCTTATCATCGAGTCAGTAGTGAGCATTACAGGGTAAAGCAAAAATCGACACTTACTACCTAATCTTTCGATAAAAGAGTCAAATCATAACGTAAACTCCAAAGAATGGCAGCCCAAAATAAATATGACTAGCAATGAGAGTACGAGCTAAGAGAACGCCCGCTTCCTTATGACTAGGGAAATCAAAAACACTACACAGTTTATTTAAGTATGGCCATACTCTTGAGCGACAACAGTCCAGCCTTACCCTAGTCCTAATCCTCGTACGACACAAAAAAGCCTAACTCTCAGTTATGGTAAAAGGGAAAACATCCTACCCTAATAATCGTACAGACACTAAAAAGCCATTTGTTCATGGGTTAGAGAAGCGGAATTTCATTCTATGAGATCAAGTCTCGCATTGTTCCTCAGTAGCTCAGATTTTATTCATTCTTTAATTCAGAACAATCAAAATTCCATCTATCCAATTTTGGACTGCAGTTTCCATATCATATATCGCAACCAAACGACGGAGAAACTCAGACACGAGTGTCGAGTGGAAATGTGGAATAACCCAAACCCAGAGGTGGCCTGGAGAAGCCGTCTGCAGGTCAGGGTCACGACGACGGTCCCGCGAAACCCTGACAGCATTTCCACCTCAAAAACCGCCATCAATTCACCGTCAACAATAACAACCACATGTAAAACAGTAAAACAAACCGATATACTCATTCAACAAAAACATACAATCACCCAAAACATAAGTTTCAACTCGTAATACAATCGAGTAAATAGCTACGAATAAGAGAAACATCTAGTTACCTTATTATGACGATAATCTGAAATTACTCAAACACAAATTATGTGCGTTATTTTGTGGTACTGAGTAACTGACTTATAAGAGAAGACATGGTAAAAAAAAAAAAAAAGCGAACTTGTAAAACTGACCCAATCCGAACGACCCGGCCCGATAAAGGCTGAATCGAGATGGAAAAAACGACCCGAAACAATAATATGAAAAGTGGCCCAAGAGATAGACTCGATAAGATACTCAAGGTGATTAATTTGAGACAAAACCGATTTTGTTCTCCCTAGCTATTTTTATTGTTCGAATAAGTTTATATAATGAAAATTGTTGATTAATCAATTTCCAAATAAAATGTTAAATAAATGATTAAAAGAGAGTAACTAACTAGCTATTATCAACATAATTTATTTTCACTATCTTATATTATAATCATATTGTAAAATTTTGTCGTGAAATTTACGAGTCTGTTTCCGGCATGAAAGAAAATTTTACCTCAGTCCACAAAATCTTTTGTTTTATGGAAAATTTGTAATTACTCCTTTATAAATACATTTTTTCTAAAATTACTCCATCCTATTTGAACTTATTTATAAAGTTTCTAAATCAATATACCCCTAAATCTCTAAGAAACATGTTCAAATGGGGGGAAATATTCCACTTTTGTTTGACCGAAAATGAACTTTGGGAGCAATTTTAGATCAAAAGTGTTTTAAAAGGGAGTTTTTTTGAAAAAAAAAAATTATACTCCGTATAAGGGAATAATTTTAGAAAAAATTTATTTATAAGGGAGTAATTACAAATTTTCCTTTTGTTTTATAACCATTTTGACCCTTACCTCAATCTTATTTTTCAACCATTGTCGAGACAGGTATTGTAACGCTAATATCGGTCGCTACAAATTATGGAAAAAAATTTATAAAAAATTGATATTCATTTTGTATCTACAGAGCCGAATTTAAAAAAAAAAAAAATAATAAAAAAAATAATTCACATAACTATA
>JAUEKU010164392.1:0-11946 GCA_032274805.1 Gypsophila paniculata
ATTCGCGATTCGAATTCGCGATTCGCTCTATTTAGCGTATCCGATTCGGTGGTGTATCACAAGTCACGTAATTCGCTAATTCGCTCCGATTCGCAATATATTTTCAAACTAATAAAATATGAAATAAACATTAAAAAATACTTCAAATGATCCAAAATTCCAAATCTTCAACGTACTGCACTATTGTTTCAATTGTAATTGTATTTCATACTTCATTACAATAGTTCAAATTTCAAAATTCAAATCAAATTAACAAAAAAAAAAAAAATTAAAAAACTGAAAAGCAAATGACAGAGACAGACCCAAAAACAGAAGAAGACTAGAAATAACTTGCCGAAAAATACAAAATTGATCACGTAGTGATCTGTTCAACACTTCAACCATTACTTCACCTCCTTCAAGTCTCCAAAAATTTTCAGTCTTCAAACATTATCCCATTGGCAGTCCATTGCTATGGATTGATTTCCAAATTTTCCCAAGTCATCTCTTGCAATCTAAGAGATGAATCCTCCAAACTAGGATCATCGGGTTCAACATCCCAGATTTTAAACTCCCAAGTCTTATAATCACTTGTAAAACGAGATATGAGCCGAATGTTAGAATGAATAAAAACAAGTTTCTCGGCTCTTATATTGTTCAACCTATTCCTCACCACACTATGAATAAATTTATAAGTACTCCAATTCCTCTCTGCCGAAGAACTACTAATAGGCTGCGATAATATCTTGACAGCAATTTGAGACAGCTCCGGAGCCTCGGAACCATACGAAGACCACCAAGTAATAGCATCCATGACTAAAGCGTCTTCTTGGGCTCCTTTCATACCAAATAATCCCTTCTTCATATGGAACAACCCAAACTGTTCTCTTAACTTGACCGCCTCCATCGGATTCATAGCAAGCTTCTCAAAAGCATTCATAACACCTGTGACAACTTCTTTATCCAAGTTTGGGGCCTTTCTTTTAAGACCTCCAGGAGCAGTAGATAGAAGGTAATTAGTATCATAAAAACGAGGATTCAAAGCAAATCCTAAACAATGAATAGGCACGTTCATCTTCTCCCATCTCTCTGTAATTAAGTATTCCATGGCAGTATAATCATTGAAATACCTAAAAAAAATTAAAATTAAAGTAAGTGGATTAGTGGAACATACTACATATTGATACGTGACTAATATTAAAAATTATACCGCAGAATAGTACCTGTTTGTGGCAATAATGTCCTTTACCTCTCCTAACATATTGTCCATTATTTCATATATTTCACCCATAAGAGCACCTTCACCATCAGCAAACTTTAGTACATGGTAAAGAGGTTTCAGTATTTTGATAACATTTTCAACCTCCTCCCAGAAGTCGTCATCTTTCACATATTCAGTAACATCGTTACCCATTATACGAGAGTTTTCATCTCCTTTTCTCACCCAATCTTTCCATTTCCTTTGGCAAACCAAAGTCACTAAAGCTTCTCTACAATCCAGAATTCTTTTAAGCAAAATATAATGACTAGCAAACCTTGTTTTCGCAACTTTTAATAGCTCCAAATCTGAGAATGATCTGAACATTGCTAAAGAATTTTGATGATTTGTCACATATCTCACAATCTTTTTTCCCTTCTTATATGTATCAGTTAACCAAGAGAACGTTCTCGCAAAATCTTTGAATAAAAGATTCATCGTGTGAACCACACAGGGAGACCAAAATATATGTTTGTGTACCTTCTCAATTTCCTTGCCCGCTAACACACAATTTGCCGCATTATCAGTTACGACTTGAATAACGTTTGAAGGACCTACCTCCTCAATAGCGTGTAGCAAATATTCTGCAATCACGAGGCCTGTTTTCACCACCCCGGAGAAATCTGAAGCCTTCATGAACATAGCACCCCTGCTATTCTCAGCAATAACATTAATAAGTGGCTCATTCTTTACGTTAGACCAGCCATCGGAGATTAAGGATACTCCTTGTGTCCCCCAAGTATCTTTGACTGGAGCTAAATCTTTCTCAACGTTCCTTTTGCATTCATCAAGTAGCGTTGTCCTTGCCTTTTCATAGGACGGAGGCTTGTATCCTGGAGGAGCACGGCGTACAGCACTTATCATCTCAGCAAATTGAGGACTCCGCATGACATTGAATGCAATGCCATTTGCACAGAAAAATCGCATTATGGCTTGATCAACAGCATCTCTCTGCATCACGCAAAATGCCTCTTCGAGTTGGCTGGGTGGATGTCTCTTACTATTTTTGATGATGAACGAACTTTTAAGTGCCGTCGAGACTCCAAGTTTCTCTGCCTCCTCAACAGCTTTTTTGACTTTGTTGAACTCTGCTATATTAGTTGTCATCACTGTACAACGTGCAATATCAGATTTTTTGCCACCGGAACCAAAAAAATGGCGATGTATTCGAGTATAAGAACTCTTACATCTCCTATGACAAAATTTACAAACCCATGTTCGGCTTGAATTTTTAGCAACTTTATCTTCAGCTTCCTTATTGACATATTCGATGAAGGCAAGAAGCGGTTTAGGATCGTCGTCGGATTTTTTCCTCTTTTTCGTACTTGATTTCTGCGTATCGGGTTGGGTTTGTCCGACAACTCTTAAATCGTTGTCGTCGGATTCATCGGATGAATTTGAAGAATCAGAAATAATTTCTTCAGGTTGGTGGGTTTGGGAAGTATTTCTGTATTTCATTATATATTAATTTTTATAAATTTATTCAAGGAGATTGAAGGAGGAACTAGGAAGGACGGATGAATAGAATTGTGTTGTACACAAATATATATATATACAAAGTGTGGAGTAAAAGTGACGATTCAAGTTCGGTTTGTTTTCAATAATTACAATAGATGACTCTAGAATTCTAAACATAAATTATTATAAATTAATAGACGACTGTTTTATTGTTAGACGGGGTTCCTTATGCGTAAATCGTTGACCATTTTACTAAATAATAGTGTCGATTAGTTTAAAAAATGTGGTCACATTTTATGTATCAGTAAACTCGTCTTTCACTTGGAGCTTTGATTGAGTTTTGATCGAGTTTAGATTGGCTTGAGTGCTCGAGACATTAAGACTCGAGTCTATCTTGAACTCGATCAAAGCTTTGATCGAGCTTTGATCAAGTCGAGCTCAACCCAACCTTATGTGTTCTTGTAACAAAGACTAGCCAACATTAGATTGGCTTGAGTGCTCGACACATTAAGACTCGAGTCTATCTTGAACTCGATCAAAGCTTTGATCGAGCTTTGATCAAGTCGAGCTCAAGTTAATCACGAGCTATTGTGTCTTACTGTAGTTTAAATTATTTTAATTAATCGATTAATTAAGCATTTTCACGATATTATTATTATTATTATTATTATTATTACTAAAAGGTATAAAATTTTGTATAATAATTGAAATAATTTAATCATAATCTAGTATTTAACAATTCACTAATCTTATAATAAGACCGACTTTTATATGACTAGTTTATATTTTCGATATAATTCTCGATATAACTTACAATTCTCGATATAATTTATATTTTTTAAATGACTAATATTATTAAGTGATAAAATTTCATATAAGTATGAATTATATATAAATGAAGTTAGGGAAGGAATAATAACTTTGAATAAAAAGTATTAAAATGAAATAAAAAAAACTTGTGAAGACAAACAAAAATAACAAATGTCTCCAGGAAGGATTGAACCCCCGACCCTCGGGCTCCAATCCTTACCTTTACACTTCATACAATTCAGCAACTTGAACATTATGCTTCCTTACACACCCGTATAATACTAATTATTAAAAAACCCACCTAAGTAGGCAAAAAACCCTCGGCCCATGTCATATGTAAACGGGCCTTCAACCCAGACTCACATTATTTGATTAACCAAATTTTAACATCGACATATTAATTATTGTAATTATAAATAACACATACACAAATTTAGAGGTTTAGTTTCATTATAATCCGTATTTTTTTATTTAAATATATCAGATAATGTATAAAATATAACAAACGGTTCTTTAATTAATTCTATTAACCAAACAATTTCATAACACGTTCTTTATTTTCAAATTATGTAATGCAAGTATTGTCATTTAAAAAAAATACAAAGTTATTAGTTTTGTCATTTAAAAAAATATACATGAATAATGCAAATATATTTCGCATTGGTTAAAATGAATTGACTTAACCATTTTCTCCATATAAAATAAAATATTATAAAAAATAGTAAGTCCTGGTAAGACCGTCTCACATCGTGAGATTTACTATTTATATGTGAAATGATTTCACACGAGTTTTACGATCTAAATATAATCAGTATTTAAATAAAACAAAACATTCAACTCATCTTATTAAATTTTTACAATAAACGAAAAGGTAAAAAAAAGAGAAGCTACAGAGTTCTAGAATCCCAACGCCCATTTTTTGCTTCGACTTCCCAAGAATCCAACGCCCATTCTTTCAGTTTCCCCAAAAACTCTTCCCAAAAAACAACTTTACCAATTCACATGAACAACCCCTAATTTCTTCTTCTCCACATGAACAACCCCAACCCAGAAACCCAGATAACAGTCACAACTCACAAGTAACACCGTCCTTCACTCCTTCTTCATCTTCTTCCTTGAAATCTTCTCTTGAACTTCATACTATGATTCTTCATACTGTTAATTTTCCTTACTACAATCCTATCATCAAAAATTCAAGACAAAAGTCAAATCACAACAATAAGAAATTCAAAAATTAGAGTTGTAGAATCTTATTTTTGGTTAAAATGATAAAATCCAAAGACACAATAAAGCAAAGCTTGCAAGTTCTAAGTTTGGTTTGTCTACAAAAATGAAGGTAATTGCTTTTGCATATACGTTTTTTTCAATATTTGATTGTTTCTTTAAAGCATTTAAATTCGTTTTCCAGAGCGAATCTCTAACGAATTTCACCGAATCGATACGTAAACGAATCGTGAATCGATTCGAGCGAATCGATTCGCGATTCGCTGGGGTTCGGAGCGAATCCGGTAACCTAGGATTAAACTATCAAACATTCGACATTAAGTAACCAAATGGCACTAACTAATGAAACTTCTTTGAGCAACATGGGCAATTGCTGGACAAAAATCTCGTAATCGTAACCAATCAAAGACCGAAAGGAGTAAGAATTTAATAATTATAAAAATATCAAATAGAAAAATCTTAACTAAGACACCAATGGTCAAGTAGGTAATTCATTGTTCGAGAATTTCCCACAAGGAATCCTAAGTTCAAAAAAGCTACGGGAAAGTAGAAATAATTGTAAGAGTACTACATCATAGAGAAGAAATTGAATGTTAGGTACCTTTGGATCATCACAGTGACCACAGACTCACAGTGAGACGAATATATAAGTGACTCAACTTCTTCCAAACTTTAACGCTGCCGTCTAAACGCAATCATAAGTCTACTTGTAAGTAGCTTTAAAGTCTAAATAACAGTGTCATATTGAATGCCTACAAGTAGCAGTTGTCTCAGATAAGAACCTAAAGGGTAAAACCGTGAGAACACCTTGCAGCCAATCACCATTAAAAACGATAAAGAGTTTCAAACCTACCACAAATAATGTAAAGCATACTAGATTAAAAGGTGAGCAAATTGAAATCCGGTAAAAGAACTGACATACGAATTGAAATTACTCCCAACGATTGCACAAAGTCTTCAACAACCTTAGGCCAATTGATTTCAGGATATTCAACAAGATGAGCATTATAATTTCCCACTGCACCACCAAACTTTCCCAGAAACTTGATCTGAGATATTTTGTAATTGAAAAAGACTGATTTAAGAAGAAGGAAGTCAAGCAGTGTAAATGAGATTAATAAAATTTCAATTTATGTTCTCAATAAATTGAGCAATGAACTTTACATCAGATTAAAAAAAATAGCTCACAATAAAATAAAACCAAATTAAATTAAAAGAGAGGAAACTGAATAATCACACTAATTTTAACCTCAAATAAGTTCATCAATAAACCCTAAACCACAGAGGAAGGCAGAGGGGAAGAAGGTAGTAATTACCTTGCAGCGAGGAATGAGAGCAATGAAGCAGCTCGAGAGGGAGGCGACGGACACGGAGAGGCCGAAAGGGGCGACAACAGAAGGCGGTAATTGGTGGGGATGGAGAGGGAGGTGACGGTAATGGAGGGAGAGGGAGGCAACAGTAGGAGGTGGTGATGGAGGAGGAGATCCATGGAGGTGAAAGAAAGGGTGATGTTGGAGTGAATGAAGTAAGCGAGGAGGCACTGCTAATATCTAAACTAAAGGGTTTCCAAGTTTGTTTTTATTACCTAGCTTTCATTTGATGCGTTGATAAGAACGCCTCCTATACACCTTTATTTGAGGCGTTTTTCAGTAAAAACGCCTCAAATGTTATATTTGAAGCGTTTTTATTAAAAAACGCCTCAAATGATTCATTTTTAAGAAAAATATTAAGTTAGTATTTGCGGCTATTTGCTAAGACGCCTCAAATAAAGAGACGCAAATCAAGGTTTTTCCACTAGTGAAATAAGGCTATGAAAAAACAGGCAACAAAGGCTAGGACGGACTACAAAAGAGGTGGACCTAACATCTACAGGGTAGGAAAACATAGGTCATTTAGCAATGTGGAGCTCATATATAAAAAACGGATGCCTTTCCTCATGTACCGCCTCCACCAACCCGACATGATTGAGCATTAGAGATCGACGTCACAAATATGCAAGTTAATGAAATGCAAGACATAAGGAGAACTACTCAACACCTACGCATGAGACCAGTCATGAATAACACTGGCCTAGGAGGCTCTAAAACTCACAGATATAAGTAGCTAATCCAATCACAGTCAAGTCTATTCGAATGATAAAAGGTCAAACTAGCCACTATCAACATGAAAACTCCAAACTTACCAATGTACTCACAAAAGTCAAGCGCAAGATTAGGAAAACAATGACAACAGAAGGCAATATCATCATAATCGCATAAGTCTCTATATCAAAAGGCAAGGCAAAACAGCAAAAAGAAGCTCAAAATAAAACACCTAAAACAGCGCAAAGCGGTCTCCCCGCACCTAAATGTCATAGTGTCCTCAATGTGATGCTACAGCACAACATCACAAAAACCACAAAACTAGGGGACAACAACAGCAGGGAAGACAAAACTACCTAAATAGAAAAATGCAGAAAAATAGAAAAGGAAAAGGATAGTACCGGTATTAGCAGACGTAGCCTCCCCCACACCTATCGGAGAGTAAGGGAGTAGTGAACAGCAAAACTCAACAGCCGCACCAGCGGGCACGACAGCGTCTAGGAGTAGTAGAAACTCCAACATCAGCATCAGGAATAGACGGATCCAGTAACGTACAATCACCCAGCATGGTAAGCAACGATCCATCAACAAAGAGCAAGTCACGCTCACGAAAGTCAAGGCCCAAGCCCTCTAAAGCACTAAAAGCATTATCAGTCACTACCTTGGGATGCACACGATCAGCAAGTGGTACATCCTCAACAATGGCATCAAAAACAGCAATCGGAACAGCAACATCATCAGGAACAGGCTCAACAGCATCATACGACACAACAGGGGGAGTTTGATACATGCTCGACTCCACAGGACAGGGGGTCTTAAGCAACTTTGTAATCTCGTCATGCTCGTCTTGGGTAAGCTCCCCATGACCATAAATGGCAGCTTCCAAGACCTCTAGCTCCGCCTCCCATTCATTTTTTGGCGGACCTACACAAGAAGCATACTTCAAATCCTCCAAAGGATCCCCACGAGGGGATAGAGACACAGACTCATCATCAGCAGAATCAACATCAATAGACTCAATCACTAGTAGGAAAAACACCTATCATGTCGCAGCTATCGTGGCGGTTCTTAAAAAATACGACATAAAATGTAAATAAGGGTGGTGAGAAAGGTATATTGTGGCGGTTGTTAAAAAAATGACACAAATAGTAATATATATTGTGGCGGTTCTACTCCAAAACCGTCACTAAATTAGTGTTGTGGCGGTTTCTTTAGAAATCGACGTAAAATATCGACACTAAAACATAAATATTAAAGGCGGTTTCCTTTGAACCGACACAAAAATTAATGGCTTGAAAATTAATTCAAAAATAAAAAATTCTGTAAGAAATCATTTGTGGCAGCTACAAGGTAGAACCGCCACAAATTAACTATTTGTGGCGGTTGGGCATAAGAACCACCACCATAAAAAAAAAAAGACCAATATTAAGCTCGATTCATCCCCCCACTCTTAAGTCTTTACTCTTTACCCTACTTTTTCACCTCCATCGATCTCCTCTTCAATACCCTGCTAACTTTCGCCTCCATTCCTACCACCTTTCTCTCCCATTCCTACCGCTTTTCTCTTCCACCCCACCAACAACAAAATCCCTAAACCCTAAATCCCTAATTTAACAAAATCCCAAAATCCATCGAAAATGGGCGGCGAAAGAAGAGAAGGACAAGACAAAGACAAAAACTCCAACGACGACGACAAAGATTCATCCTTCAAACATCATTAATTTTCAATTTCCAATTTCAAACTTTACCGTTGATTCAAAAACAAGCAAAAAATGCTCCGAAATTCACTCCAAACTCAAGTATCAGATGAAGGTTGACAATCGTCGTTTTCTTCGTGATGCTGCCAAAAAATGCACCGTTGCTCGGCGAAGATGTTAATCTTGTTTCCTTCGTTTTTAGTTGGTCGCTTGTGACACCGTCTCACATTGTAACATTTGTATGCGTATATGTTATTGATGAGGACTTTGTGTGTGAATTTTTGATGAACACTCATGTGGCGTACCTCTACAAAAATAAACGCATGGACGATATACCGAAACTCTAATAGCCCCGATTGTACAACAATGTAGACATATGGACAGTGCGCGAATACAACGATCTATTCGCTTCCACAAAAGGTTAGTTCTATATTTTCATACAAGACGAAAGTACCGCTATATTTGATTCATCGACTTGCGTATTATTTTCCCCAAATCAATTTCTTAGCAATCATAATCGATTCAAGTAATCAAATTAATTTTGTTTTCTCACCCATATCATGTGATGAATTCTATGACAATCATCTTTTTCATCTAATCAACCTTATTCTCCATTACTAACTCAATTGATTGATGGTACTCAATTTTTGAGCTAGAAACATGATGTTTCAATGGTAATATCGGCAAAAAATAAGGAGGGATTTGTTGAGTTAACTTGTAAACAACCTCCTAAAATAGATAAATCATTTCATCAATGGTTTAGATGTGATTTAATGATGATGAAATGGATTTTGAATTGTCTTGACAAGTGAATTATAGAGAATATGATGTATGCGAATAATTCGAAGGATTTATGGAATGAAATAGAATCTGTAGTCTAAATGGTGCTTATTAAAAAAATAAATTGTGGTTTAGGCGGGAAGTGAGAATATATCACCATATAGTGTCCACGTATGATCATGATTTTACGACCCTAAAAAACGTCATTTTGCCAACCTCTAATCTTCCAGTGATCTTGCCTACGTTACCTACCTCTAATTCACGGTTTTTTATACAAGCGCCATATTATATAACAGTCTGTGATACTTCGTTAATTAAGCACTTCACAACCTCTAATCTTCCAGTTTATTTTGATCCCTCTATGGTGGATGACCTTGTTAAACCAGTGACACACCAACTTTTACAGACTCTGAATGATAAGAATCCTATTTTTCCTCGTCAAACTTTACAGTAAAATACATTGTTCTAAGGCTTTTGTTGCAAGTAATACTCTAATTATTGACTGAATTATCAATACTGGGCTAGTTATCATTTGGCAACAAATAAAAAAATTTGGGTTAATTCTCACGGTATACCTGACGTTTGCAACTTAGAACGTGGTACCTCTCTTTTTCGTTAAAATTATTTTGATTGACCAAAACTCGCAGCTACGAATTCAGAATACGACGATTCTTTTTACAAATCGAATATTTTGTCAAGATCTTCGATTTGAGAAAAGAATCGTAGCATTCATAATTCTTATTCATGATCGAATTTTGATCAGTCAAAGTTTTTTTGCGTAGCGAAGTTTGACTGACCATATCTTCTGGCCACGACTTCCAAAGCTGGCAAGGGTAGAATGGGAATACAAAAGAGATGAATAATGAATGAATAAGAATTGAAACGAGTATTGCATTTCACGCTAACGCGAAAAAGAAACTGATGATTGAGCATGAAAGCTGGCCGGCCAGCCGGCTGACCGATCCTTGGTCCCCCTAAACTGCCGGCGACCCCTAGTGTTTAGTTGCTCGTAATTTGCTTCCTCTTGGTTTATTTGTTCATTGTTCATTTGAAAACTCTTATTGTTCACGAATCCATTCCTCTTTTAACCCTGAATCGTCTCTTAAAAACTCCCTTAATCTCTCACAAATTCGTAGGATTGATCTTTGACGGTGTGCTCGGGTTATTCTAAGAGTTAGTTTTGAGACTAATCAACATTAGACGGGATTTGTAGAGGACCAATTCTAGCTTTCTTGCATTTTTAGCATCATCAGTTTATAAGGATGGATTTCTCTTGATTGTTGACAATGGGATGCTCTATAAGAAAATATTGTGAGTTGTGTTAGTTCAATTATTGATTTAGTTTGTTAACTTTGTGTTATATGTGTTAAGAATCTTATATTTGGAAAGAGAAATTGTAGGCTGAGATTAGAATTTTGAAGTTGTTATGAGCATGAAAATATTATTGTGTTGGGAAGGGATTAATTACCTTAGCGCTGTTTTGAAAATGCATTGTTAATTTGAGAATGTGCTAATATATTATTGCGTTGAGAATGTTATGAGCATGAGAATATTATTGTGTTGAAAATGTGCATTGTTAACAAACCCTTATATCGTAGATGTAGAGCTGGGGGAATTCGTGTTTAATGGTTCTACTTTATTGAACAATTCCTTACTTGATCCAAAAGATGATTGTACCAATGCTTTAAGCGAATCTATCGTTGGATTTCTTATGAATGAGAACTATATTCCTGAATTTGCGGAGGTTTTTGTTCCTACCCACCTTGCTATTACTGCATCTTGGTCATCTCCTGGGTGGTTTGGTATCTACGAAATCGCATTCAGGGCAGGATTCAAAGTTCTTAGTCCCCTATTATAGACTAAAGTCCTTGGCGCTTTGAAATTGGCTCCAAACCAACTCATGCCTTCAATTTGGAAGTTGCTCCAGGCTGTGCATGAGTTATGTTTTGAAAACCAGATCAAGCTGTTTGCCGAAGATCTGAAGAATGTGTTTTCGATAAGAGGACAAGGTTGTGGTCGATATTCATTCAAGATCAGGTATGGCAAAACCCACTTAATCGAGAAACTCGACACCGACGACGACAAGTCGTGGTACAAGACTTTTAGTTTTATTACGAGGAGTTCACTAATCTGGGCTGGCGATTACATACCTTGCAAATTGAATGCGAATGGTAAAGATGCAAAAGCTGCTTTCCGGTTCAATTTCTTTGTGATGGCAATAAAAATAATAATAATTTTTATTCTTTGCATCTTCTATTGCCCCGAAGGTGGGCTCCCAATAAAAGCGATATGTCCAGAGCTAGGATAAAAACCTTTCTTGAGATTCCTTTAGCTAAGAGGACATGGACGCCGAAGTTCAGTAACGCCATGTTTTCCGGTCTTGGCGAGCCTAATTCTAAACCTCTCGAACTCCAAAGCGCAGTAGTTTTGAACCGGGAGTATACTTTGTTTGTCTTTTTAATGTTCGTCCTAGCGAGTCAGTTTTGTAAGCATTTATTTACAACCAATTTAACTGGTCCTAAGACGAGGGGCAGGGGAAGTTTGATGGATTTGAAGGCCACGACGGAGACCTACAAGAGTGAACGGAATACAAACGTCCTCTCAGATCGTTAACATCCTAGGATAACACTAACGGGCTCTCGCAACGTATTAGCTTCCC
>JAUEKU010164424.1:0-11941 GCA_032274805.1 Gypsophila paniculata
AATATAGAAAGTGTAAACAATTGACTTGTACACCCATAAATAGAAAGTGTAAACAAATGACCGGGACAGAGGGAGTAGAAAATTGAATAGGAAAAAGAAAAAGAGTTTTCTTATATACACAAGTGGGAATGATACTTGACCCGTTTTAACTTTAAAACGAATATATTCATTTTAACGGAGACTTACTGTAAGTAAATAAATCTAACCATAGGTCTATAAGGTAGCATCTAAGAAAACTAGCAATTGACTCACAAAATATTGTGTCGTTACAATAATTGTTATTTCTGATAACATTCTTTTGTCCTACACGAAACTACAACAGTATAGGCACATGAAAATGTCAAGTGACCATTAAATTTATTCTAGTTATCAACAAAAGTTACGTTGGTTTCTAAGCAGTAAGCATGCAGTAATTCAGAAGTGAAAGAGTTACTTCGTCAAACTTATGACTACGAAACTATGAGGTAATTAGCTTGTCCATCAATCATAGCAAATAACAATCCATTAAATTCAGGCGATTTGGGGGTCTTATTAATCAAAAGTATTGGAATAAATTAAGTATTTGGTGCTCGAACAATGTCAATGTTCGTTGCATTTTTCAGATTATTTTGTAAAATGTGTACATATATTTATAGATTATAATAGATATAAAGTTATAGAGAGATAATATGAGAAATATTCGTCTTTTAAGTGGTATGAAGAAATAATAACTTAAACAAATCGATTCAGTTCAAGTAATAAAGGTCATGTAGTTAGCACATGCGAAATGAAAAAGTAATGAATGTTTCTCATAAGAAAAAATTTGGAAAATGTCAAATAATGTATAAAGTCTTCTTAAAAGATTAGAAATTTACGAATCTTTAATTATATTTTCATAATTTTCTTTTATGACTCAACATTGTTGGCAGCATATAAGCATATAAGGAATGAAGCTAAATTTAGGAGTGGACTTTATTATGAACGTGCCCTACACATATGAAGCTGTGACATATATATGAGTTATGACCATGTAAGATTAGTTTAAGCTATTGATTATGGTAGTTGACTCTAACAAAGTCACAATTACATGTAATAAAAAAAGAAATAATTTGAAATGGCAATATTGATTAATATTCCATATAAAATTTCTCAAAAAATACAGTTTTGCAAAATATGTAATATACTACTTTACCTACATTTTAAGAGTTTATCTAAGACGTAGTATATCATTATTTATTGTATATCTCACTATATTTTTAGTATATAATGGTTTTACAGGAGATTAAGAAAATAATTAATCTTATTTCAGTTTAGTTCAATCTTTCTCAGTACAATTTCATTTTGCTTAGTAAGTTCTGTTCGATTTAGACAATATCGATTCATGTATACAAGTATCTTAATTCTCTTTTATATTATGCAAAGGTGAAGAACTAATAATGGAGTAACAATAATTATAATATGGTACCTGAATCCATGCTGTCAAAAGAATAAAAAAACATGACAAGAAATGATCGAAGAATGAGGGTAGCATGTACGTTAAAAGTATCACAAGGGTGTCCTAAAAAACCAGCTGTACTACTACTACTACTCACCACACCACCATTATCATCGACCCTTAGTTATGACGACTACCCTTCAAATATATCGGAGCCAAATTTTAATATTAAAGGGATCGGAAATTTTGAAGGGAACAAAATTCTAATAAAATAAGATAAATTATAAATATTTTCGAAAATTCTGATTAAAAATCCAAAAAATTTTAATATTTAGAGGGGGCGAGAGTCCTATCAACCCCCTTAACTCTGCTCCTGCTTTCAATTACTCCTATGATTATTACATTTCCTTTATTGTATCCCCTATTTATATCACTCAACTTCTTTACTCTTCTCATGATTTAAGTATGTATGTATGTATCTTGAAAGTGATGTGACTTCCCTACAAATATATAAATGATCTAGGATAATTTTTTTCATTTTGTACCACATACATTGTTATATGTATGGACCATTTTATTCGTTTTGAATAATATCGCAGTTTTAGCAGAAAGCGAGCTAGACGAGTTAATATGACATGTATCGCAAGTAAAATTCGGAAAATGTAGAGATTTTTAATGTGTCATATAACTTGGAAAAAAAGGCACATTCACAAAATTAGATCAAATGGTTATATGGTAACCGACCTAATGGTTAACACAGATATAGCGTGGACAATAGGTCTTAATCATAGGTAGCCTTGTGCCTCCTATTATGGTAAAATAACACGGTAATAAATCGACTAGGGGAACGATCACGAAATTCGATCAAATATAAGATTTTTAAAAAAAATAAATAAATAAAAATGGAAATGTAGGACTCACCCATAAGGTTGAAAAAAATAGGGAGGGTGTAACGTTTGTTGGGGAGTTGGCATTCCACTATGTGATGATGACGATGATTGCCCTTGCGCAATTCCTCCTTGATTATTTCTACCTGTACACGTTTTTTATATTTCAACATGTCACACATACTAATCATATTATCCAATAATGTATGGGGTGGAGACGTTGAGTAACCGAGTCAGAATTTTAAGTTAGGGGACGGAAATTTTTGAGGGAAGAGACCATACAGATTATTAAGGTAAATTAGAAAAATGTCGAAAATTCTAGTAAAAAAATCTATTGAATTTTTTTCAACTTTTAGATATAGAGCGGGCGCTTCTGCGCGCTAGCCTTTTCCTAGGTGGGCACCTAATGTGGTGTAGTACATGTTTGATTACTGTACAAATTAAAGCGTCTATCGTAAATTTAAATATAGTGGATAATCACGATAATAAGTCTTATGTGAAATAATTTGACGAAATTCATTCATCGTCATATATTATATTGAGAAATCAATGAATATACGGAGTAATTTTAACGGACCTCTTGGTGGCGAAGGCCTTGGACGTCCGAAGGATGCTATGTTACAATTGGCCCGTCGCCCATCGATCATCGGATTAGCATCTTCGCACGCCCGTGCTGCGGCTGCCGGATCACGAAAAGTGACCTGCATACATGTTAAATAAAATACATTCATAAGCCCTCTAATGCAGGTAACTCCGTCGTGGCGAAATCAAAAAATATAATACGGTTTAAGGTAAAAGTTCCTGCGATTATGCAAAATATTACTCAAACTATAATCATAAATAATACTCTACAAAGTATTTTTATCAAAAGAAAATATTATAGCCCTTTTTAACCCCCACTGTAAATAAATACATAATATGCACAATCGAAATTTTAAAAATTTATAGAAATAATACAAGGTTTCAAAAAATTAGGTCCTACACAAAATTAATTTACGAAGTGGGTTTTTATTTATTGCATACTTTGATGATCTAAGACGGTCCCAGGGAAAACTAACTCGAAAAAGAAAAAAAAAAAAAAGGAAAGAACATACAAAACCATAGCCTTTGGACTTAGCAGTATTCTTATCAGTAATAATAACAGCTTCAAGAATTTCACCAAACTGCTCGAAATAAGTACGCATCTTCTCGGTCTGGGTCTCCCACGCTAACCCGCCAACAAACACCTTCGTATACGTCGTGTCGCCGAAGGGCGATCGATATTGGTATTGACCTTGGTACGCCATACAATAATAACAATATTCTTATAATACAAAATATATATGTATATATATGTGTATATATATATATATTTTGTTCGTATATAATCAACAAAATAGCTAGTTAAGGAACTTAAAGTCTATTTTTGTTGATTATATACGATGTTCGACGATTTTTGGGCTTATAAAAGTATAAACCCAAACAATCGGTCGATCGAATGATCAATCAATTTGAAAACTGAGGTACTTGTTGTAGTTGAAATTATATCAAAGTGATTAAAGTTTGAGAGAGAAAGATAGAGTGGAAGTTATATAGGGAAACAAAATATATGAAAGGGTGTTTTATAATTTTTATTATGATTTTAATTTTAGGGTAATAATAATATGATTTTATGGAGACGAAAAAAAAAAAAAGAAAAAATCAGACAAATGCAAGGTATAATTTGCTGTCGTTATAGGAGAGAAAATAATAATAAAAGGGGTTTTTGGGTTTGGGGAGGATTTTTGTATATCCAGAAAGAAAAATAATGACAGCTGCTTGACTGTAGGATTGACCCTGTCTTAGCTATCACTGTTTATTTAACATGCCAATTTGTGTGGATTATTTTATTTTATTTACCGTATTTCCGATTCATAAAGATTTATCGAAAAATATTTAGATATATCGAATGTATTACGTAATCGTACACGGTACACCCCAACTAATTAGAAGTTGCGTTCGCTTATTTTTTTTGATGATTCCATTTTCTTATTTATGGAAATCATGCATAATTCCAATTTACTATTGATTGAGGTGTACAGTGACATGTACACGTGGACGTGGTGTATCTAGGAATTATCTGTTTGACTTCATGCAGATATAGTTGATTAAAAACTTAACAAAGAGTATTATTTTATATACATATCATCTTTTTTTGATATAATTGCAGTTAAAGTTTGTAAATTTTAACCTTTAATGGATACAGAATACAATATTTTTCAAAAAGGGTAAGTTAGTGGAAGCAATAGTGCACTTCTAAATTATAAGCGAAAATAAATAAAAGCATACATATTAAATAATTACTCGATTGTGTATTTTGATTATAATAATCCTCACAAAAAATAAAAAAAAGTCTATAATTGATTTGAACGAATGAAGTAGATAGTTAGAGAAAAAAAAAAAGATCATTCTTAATTTATCATAAAAATTGTTTTTTGTTAGACTTTTTGTTTTATATAAATTGGAGGGAGTATTAATAAAATACAAATAGCAAAAAAAGGAATAGTGTGTCCAACATCTTCAATCAATTTTGTAAAAGTCGTCTTATTAGCACATTTGGCTGACAGCCAAGGGGGTGTTCAATGCTTTGCCCACTTCAAATAGGAACGTATAAGTTGAGCACTATGTCTATTCCCTCACTACTATTCCTTTTCCCTTTTCTTTTTTTATGTTTCTTTGTCTACTTTCTTAAAAGCTTTGGGATTGACTTTAAATTGTTTCCAAACTTTTAAATTCATCTAGTTGTCTATGTCGCGTCCATCGAGAGAAAAACAGAGAGTTCGTTTTACAATATCGATAAACTTTCGTCTTAAATCCAGTTGACAATATCAAAGAAGTATGCTCTTGTTTTATGAACTAGTACAAACACTTCTAATTCGTCGGCGTGGGATGTTACTTATGTATCACAATCATATTTGGATTGGAGTTCCTTTACACTCTCCACATATGTAAGGTCTAAGTATTTGTTTGGTTCGTAAGACTGGAATCCATTTGTTCAACCAACTAAAGTCGTTTGTTTAATTCAATTGTTAGTATGTTGCTGACCCATTTTCGTTTCATTCAACCAAGTCACATAACTATGATCGAGTGCTGATATCATGTTAAATCATACTCGTTTTGTTCCGATCATTTAATTTGTTTAACTTTCATTTTGACACAAAAACCGACAAAACCCCATGAAAGACACCTATACTCTTTATGTTACTAATAACACAACAATTGGATAAAAAGTCATGTGAAAAGGAATAAGGATATATTGGTCAATTAGTGCGATAAAAACTACCAAAACAAAGAATGTCAAACAAATGATGATAGATCCAAAAGATAGAATATGTAAACAAATGAATAATACATCCAAAAAAATAGAATAGGTAAACAAATGACTGAAACGGAAAATTAGGAAACTAAAATCCTACTCATGTTTCATTATTCTTATATCTTCTCATCTTATTTTATTTTCCAAAACTTGCAATATTCTCATAATACTATTTACAATCTTATTATTTTTTAATAAAATATGTCGATATCTAAACATATCCTAACAATTTTAATGTTGCAGGGTGAGGGCGGGTCTCGAGCATCCAATTCGCATTACATAAATTTTGTATTTACACGATGGAAAATCAATCAGCAGAGACGCTATTCTTTTTGTTAAGCAGTGTCATACGATATGAAATAGTATGGTATCAATGTATGGTAGTCATTATAAGTTTAAAGATTATTATAAGGTCAACGATAGGTGAAAATTATCATTAGGATTTAGATTTTAGGAGTGTTACCTTATCTCCAATTCAAAAATTACCATGTCACTTACCTATGCGATTTATGAATGAGAATAAACACAAATGACAAACAAACAACTTGATACACTATATAATTAGACATTGTTTGGTTCATATGGAAATTAAATTTATGTAATAGTTTACAATTCGCACATACTTAATTCTTACAAACGAATTCATGTAAAATACGGAGTAACAAAATGTGGTTGCCATTTAATAAGTGAATGCACGTGAGAAGTTACAATAATCAAGAAAGACTAGATAAGTCACTTCCAACATAGTGTAATAAAATGTACTTTTCCTTTTTCCCACATACTATAGGCATTTGAAGTTTTCTAAAAATTTCAAATTCCCCCCTCTTAGTTTCTATAGTGGGTAATCAAAAACCTCTTAGTTTAGTTTAGCGATCTTTCTCGCAACTTAAACCAAATAAACTGTAATTTTGGGAGATTTAGCAAGATAAAATAGTGAATATATAAAATTGTCTAGAGTTAGGTTGATATTACACCCTCCATCACATTAAATTGACTCTATTTTTTATACGTTTAAGGTATAAAATTGTAATTATATCACCGGCTTAAATCATCCAAAAATAAAAGTAAGCCGACAAATAAAGGAAATAATACTTGCAAAACAAAAGAAATTTTTTCATCTCTTTTCTTTTTGGGACGTACTCTTTATAGACAGAATTTACTCCGCCCAAACATAATTTTCCCAAACTACCCCTTCATTTAATTTCCTCTCCAACCTCCTAAGCTCCATTTTTTTCTCTCAAAATTTTAATCTGCAAAGAGTAATATTACTCGACACATGTTATTTTTTCGCTCATTCTCGCGCAGTACGATTTTTTTAGAACACCAATGCAAAACCGCTCCACCCACCATGTCCTGCCGCCGGCCGCCCTTACCTCTCGACGTGCCTGTTGCAGACAACACTACGCGATTGAATAATACAAATAATACCATTCAATTTCTCAAAATATAAATTTTCAATAAAATTATAATTTAAATAAAATATGAATAAATAAAAAGAATATAAAAAAGGGGAACAAAAAGAAAAAATTAAAACCCAAACCCAAACATCCCCAATTCCCCACCCGACACCCCCAACCCCCGGCCCACCAACACCTACCCTCCGCGTAGCAGCGCCACCCCAGCCGCAAAACCCTCGGGCCGCCCTTCCCGCCGACGCCACCTCTCCCTGCCTCGCATCGATATGACCGTCGCACTGTATATAAATCGAAAATTTATAAATAGTATAGTAATAAAAAAAGTACTCCGTATACTTTAATAATTAGTGACTAAATTTAATTTTTAATCGAATTGAAATTCATCGTAACAAAATAATTAAGTTTTCAAATTGAATGATTTAATCAAACTTATTAATTTTTTTAGAAAATTAATTAGGGCTAAGGGTAAATATGTCCAATGAAAAAATTAGAAATAAAAATACAAACTGAACCGAGTAAAGTCTATCTGTAAAGAGTAACTACGTTCTTGTTATTTATACCTTTATTTTGTGTCAAAAAAAATATAAAACCCTTCAATCAAGCCTATTTGACGAGATCTAGACCATTAATAAAAAAATTGGATCTCAAATTTTTTTTTTTTGAAGAAATAGAGAGGATTTAATTCCGGTTACCACGATCCATTGATCCAATAAAGTTTTACCTTCTTCCCAACAATAAGCTTAATGAAAAATTAAACTTAATTGGTTGGACGAAGCACTCGGTCATACCTCAAACAAGTAGTGAGTGATTCGATGTGGCTAACATGCATTTGTGTGATGGAGAGTTGAGACTTGACTCTTGAGAGAGATGTCATAAAGGACACTATAAAGGTGGCCACGGGCGTGGTCGAACTTGGATAAATTTGATCTTGCCATGAGTCATGTTGATTGGTTTGTTACTGACTTGACTTGTCCCTAAAATTTTCTTAGAAATGTAGAGTAAGTTTCAATAAAATTCTAATAGGCCAAGCAACCCTAAACTTCTAATGAAAGATTGAGTAATTTAGTCAAAATTTTCTCATTTTTTTGAAGTAAGTTTGTTTTTTTTTTTTTTTTTTTTTTTTTTTTTCAGTTCAAGTTTTAGTTGAAAATTGATTCATGGTGTCAACGAATAATATTTATCATTGAGTCTTGTTACTTATCAATGTTATGTTAATCATAAACATAAAGAAGAAAAAACGCATATAGATAAAGCGTAAAAATTCAGAATCAAAGTTTAATGACAATATTTTTATAAAATTGTTGTGAATTAAGACAAATACGCTCACAACCTATTAATACATTTCTAAAATTTGTACGTATGTAAAAGACGTTTTATAAAAAGTTTTAATTTACATGCTACACTCCTCGACAAGATCCTACTAGACATAAAGTAGCCACCAAATTAAAAGGTCTTAAAACAATGATTGAAGACCACTCAATCAATTGGATATAATTGTTGGATAGCACACATATAGTAATATATAATAATATAAATTTATAACTAAAAAGTATAAGAGTTGGTCGAATGTTTAATATTCCAGGCTAATGTATACTTTGATTTGACCTGTATGGTTGTATCAAATGAAATGAAATGATCAAATTTCTTATGATAACGTTTTCACTTGATGCCATGTTCCTAACTCGTTAGTTGCTACCAATCAATTGCTACTATTCGTTACAACGTCAACTAAAACTTTCTATAACCAAATCTTGTCACTAGAGAACCGTTGGGAATCTAAATTTCTCAATCTATTCCTTTAATTTCTTAATTAAGGATTGATTATGGAACCTTATCGATGCTTCATATCTATATCTATATCTATATTATTAAAAGGAGGTTTGAGTATTCATATGATGAGATGTATGACACTCTCTCTCACATTAATTCAACCATTATGTGAAGGGATGTGTAATACATTCTCCTTATAATGAATTCATTTATTAAAAAAATTTAATTAAATTATTAGTAACTTTTTTAAGAGATAAATATTTATTCAATGACAAATTTAATGTTGTAAAAATATTAGTTAATTATCAAAATTATGTTAATATATTTATTAATTTTAGAGAAAAAATAATAATTGAAACTATTTAAGCAAGATTAACCCGATCACAAGTGAAAAGAATGATCACAAAGAAGTAAAACAATTAATTTTTTAAAAAATAAAATATGTGGTAAAGATGAAATACAACATAAAATTTTAATATATTAGTAGCGATCAACTCGGCCTAATTTTTAGAAAGAAAAAAAATATGAATTATTTAAAATTAATAATTTATTTAAAAATGTTCAATAAAAGTTTGAGCTTAGTAAAACTTTTTTGATTAATTTTGTTAAAAATACCATGTAAATAACAAGAATATAAAAATTTATTTATTTTTTATTTTAACTGTTTTACCTGAAGGGTGAAATGATGAATGTAACTAAAATGGAGGATAAAAGACGAACAACTATATGTATGAATGGAAATATATTTTAATAACCAAATATTTGAAAGACAATATTTAATTAATGTATATAGAACATGATAGGGGTTTAAAATTATACAACAAAAAAATTATGCATGCATCCATAATATGCATAAAAAATTTATTAAAGAATACTATAATAATAAAATTTATAACAAAATACTAAAATGTACCCGTGAGTATTACGGACGACAAAACTAGTTACTAATCAAATAATTGGAGATTTTTGATTTCAAGTTAAACTTTGAATAGATATATGAGTTCGAAAAGGAACAGATCTATAATGCTGATTAGAAAGGGAGCATAAACTAACACAACAAACAATTACAAGATTGCTAAATATTATTTGAGATCATTGATAATTAAGGAACTCATGTCTTTTAAACGTTATATTTTTGAAATTGTCTCTTACATAGTATTTCCACAATTGACAATAATGTTATAACTCACACAAAAATGAAGCGATGACAAAATGGCGGCTTTGAACTAGGGGGATAAAAGTGCTGAGAAATTAGCATCAATCGAACAAACTTGTTTTTGGCTAATGTAATTACATGTATCTTAAACTTCTTTTGATGAGTTAGATGAAGCGTTAGTTCAATATAATACAAAAAACATTAAAATTTAAACCTCTTAGTTGTCACACGCAACATCTACTTCTAAATTATCAATCCATTTTATTATGATATCTTTTTCAACATACGTTTATTTGTACGAACACAATATACTCCAATATTCATCAATCACCATAATATAATAAGTTTATTAAAGTATTGGAGAGGAGTATTTCAAATTTTTAACTAGGTAAGTAGGTAACCATCAAAGCTTGATAAACTCACTATATTATGATGATAGACCTAGAGATTCTCTTTACTTTTGGGCTTAAGAAAAATAATACTTATGATTGACTTTGAAGGATTCTGACCATCCACTAAATAAGTTGCAGTACATAACGTTACATAATCACTTTGATTTGTGTTAAATCAATATAATTATTGCTAGAATATCCTCTGAATCAATTAACTCCCGTGTCGAACAACCTTTTTATCTATCCGGTCTGCCCGATCATCGAGTTGGAATTTAGGGACGACGTGCACAATGCACTAGTTTAGGAGTTCGAAGATGCAACATGGTCTCGATGGGGTTTCATTACTCATGGACTCGTGGGCTAAGGTTTCTGCTTAAGGCTGCTTCCATCGGTTTAGTTAGTGTACTAGTTTCGATCCAACCAATTCTTAATTGAGACAATGTTTCAAATTGTTACGATTTGCTTTGTGAGTCTAAATGCCTTTTGCATATTACTTAAAAATCCGTTTCGAGTTGATTGTATTAGAGAGAGTACTATACAATAGGTTACTAATATCATTAGCAAACCATGTTAATATGTACGGAGTTATACGTTATATTAAGTTATTTCTTTATTTTTTCTAACATGACCTCCTTCATAATTAGAGGGGGGCAGATGGCTACCCTTGTGAGCCGGACGTGCTTGACATGGCCTGACACCCTTTGTCGGGCCTTGTTTTGGCTGGTCCAACACGTTCCTCCCCAAATAAGGGTCAGGCCTCGATCAAATTTTATCAATCCGAACCTCTCTATCAATAGGGTTGGACCCAAATAAATGAAAAATATGTCCGTTCCTTCACAGGGCCGACCCAACCTGACCCTGGACCAAATCTACTATTAATAGTATGATTTTGCTAGTTCCATAATAATGCCATAAAGGCAAGAATATGTCTGTAAATTTAGAGAAGAAATAGTAGTAGTGGTGGAAAGAATACAGCTAATTTTCATGAAACACTCTTATACTGACCCCACGTGCATAGGTGCTGCCAGTTCATACGTTCCAATTGTAAAGATTTTGTGTTACTCCGCACAAATTTTACGATGCGTTTTTAGAGATCTTCAAAGCTGTCTCACAGCTATGTCAATGGACTTCCTCAAATCTATAATCATACCCTATAAAGGCTTTTTCAAATTAATTAATTTATGAGTTCGACTTTTTGATTAAGATCGGATTAATTCAGGTTAATTATTCGGATAAGTTTTGGATCAAGGTATGATGGTATAATGGCATTGGTAGGTTGAGTTCTTGAGTCATGTTTAGTTCGATTTTATTAGGTCAAGGTTTCACCTAAATTGATTAAGGTCTATTGTTAAATCATAAAAACGGGTTTGATTGGTTTGTACCGACGCGAAAAAGATAAAAGTTTATCTATAAATCAATCAACAATAGTTGAACGAACTCATTAATATAATAAGGACCTGTTCTCTTCGTCTTATTTTTTCGTTAGTCTGAATTCTGAAGTCTGAAGTTTTCTGAAGTTTTCTGAAGTTTTTAATAAGTTTCTGAAGTTTTCTTATTTTTTCTGAAGTTTTCT
>JAUEKU010164455.1:0-11932 GCA_032274805.1 Gypsophila paniculata
GACCGAAATTGGCGACCGATCTAGTCAGTCGCCAATTTGGCGACCGATATCGGTCGGCCGCCCACAATATCAGTCGCCAATTTTGGCTACTAAAAAAATTAGAAAAAGTAAAAATCAGTCGCCCGACGCTTTTTCAGTCGCCAATTTGGCGCCTAAAAATATAAGTCGCCAAAATTGGTCGCCTGTTTAGTCTTCTCTTGTAGTGATACAACCCTATTATCCGTCATAAGAATTTAGATATTTGCTTTCAGAGGCCTTCTAACATCATGTAGAATTCTAATCTGTATGGCCCGCTCCATCTCAGGATTAAGAGTGAGGTCCATACACACAAACCTTCCTAACTGATCACCGATCCTCTCTACGTTCGTGACATTCGTTCTCCCGCGCAAAGGTAAGTCATAAACCCTAGCCCATAGAGGGAGCAAGTGTAAAGGAGTATCATTCATCTTACCTCCCGTACAAGGATCATTGAAGCACCGAACAAACTTATCAAAGTGCCACAGATGCCCTTCCAAAACCCTAGCCTTATCCTTCTCGTTGTTCAAATGAAAAATAAAAATCTTCTATTTAGCATCAATAGCATAACCCACAATCTTTCCTTTATGGTTCCAAAAGTTTGCCATGGTATCTATAGCCACCTTAACGTTAATAGCTTTTGAGGCCCAAAGTTTCCCTACAAGCGTTAGAGAAGAACGTTTAGTTCCGGTTCCATCCGCGCCAGGTTCCCATGCCAACGCCTCAACCGATACGTTATAAATCTCTGCAGTGGCAACCGCCTTTCCGCGCTTTATGCTTTCACGTTGACTTTTGTCCATTCTCACAAGCCTTAGCACGATGCTTACGTCAGGGGACGTAAGACGATCCTTAAAAGAAAAGGAAAAAAACGAAGACGGAGCCAAGGGGAAGATTCTAGTTTGATCAATTATGTGCAAACATCACAAATTCTACAATGAAATTATTGTAGACGTATGAAGGCTGTTTATGAATAAAATGTTGCTTCCTCCGCTCAAAAAAATTGTATACGTTTAATTAAAATATTCCTCACACAGGAATAAAAACGTATACAATTTAATGAAGTAGAGGAAATAAATTATTATTACCATGATTTTTATGACGATAAATATTTAATTACAACAATTACAAATAGTCTAACAATGGTTTTAACTGATTCAGCGGTCAAAATAAGAATTATAATGATCATATTTAGACACAAATAGTTTATTATACACATACAACGGTCTCTCTTGAGAATTACTTGTACGAACATATTATGCTTCACTGTTACAGACACTGACACTGAATTGTGCACAATAATGAACTAAAAGCTACCTACATTGTTTAGACCTGAATGTTTCGGGATCAATGAGCCGCAGAAGAAGTTGTGCCAGTCGTTTTGAATTTACACTTGGTTTAACGGCATCGGCACTCCCAAAGCGTCTGCATGGATCCATCCCACGAGAAGAATCACCAACGCACCATCCCCCAGGTACAAGGTGACCATCCATTCTACTTAAAAGATCCTGGTCGATTTTTTGAAGAACGGGGTCATCGTTGGAGAATCTATGGGCAAAAGGCATACCACTTTGAACCATTTCGGCGAAATGATCTCGGGTCAGGTTAACAGGTTGCTGATTCGTGTTATCCCATTTCATAAAACGTAGATCATGATTCACCGTAGTATTCTGGTAGTTTTTATGGTTACAAATGACCGTGTGGAAGTAGCCTTCGGAAGAAGATATGAAATTTGTGTAGTACATTAGCACTGTACGAGGAAGGTTATCCCATCCCCATATGCAGAAATCAAGAAACGATCTCGTTAGCACCACCCATTCAGACCCTGCCGTATACGAGCAGATCATTATTAAACAGAATCAGATTTGTTTAGCGACAAAATACCAGGAGAGTAAGAATAAAATAAAACCAACAATGCGTGCACCTACTTATCAACTTAAGAATGTTAAAGAGTGCGTAAAAAAATTCCTAAAAAGGATATTATGTTTTGAAAAGGAACTCTTTCCCCCTCGTCAATTACCTCAAATTGAATTCTTTCGTCCTCATCGAATTTTATGCATCAAATTATATCTTTTAGCAAAGGAAAACAAAAAAAAAAAACAAAACATAAAAACTACGCCAATTGTAAAAATTAAAAGGTAAACAAACGACCGAGGCAAAAGGAATACAATTTAACATTCGCATGAAACGTGAGATGCAAGGAAATGATATGGCGTCCTTGCATGCAACAAGGTCACACTTTAGGATGAAAGCAGCAAGTAAAGAGCTGTAACAGATATATAAATTGCATCTTACCGCTGAACAATTTAAAAGAAGACGGCAAAGACCTTTTCTCTTTAGCCCAAAAAACACCTGATTTCCCCTTGTGATACAAGCCCGGATCAACGATGATAGGCCTCGCTCTTTGCTGTCTGCAAGAAATGACGTTAGTGAGCGCTTCGGAGAATACACTGGAGACAGGGACTAAAGAGTACACTCACTCTTTCCAACCAAGGTCACTAGTGTGCTCAAGAAAGTTCAAGTCTCTAGGCAAGTAAGAGAAGATGTGCAGAAGATCTGAAAATTAAAACAGAAATCACTAAACAAAATACTCCGTATAATAGAGATGAACATTTCATACATAGACATGTCGACCTACAATCCTTCATTGGTGTAGCATTCTGAGTCTTCTGACTGAGATACACCACTTAATGAGATAGACCAAATTATCTACTTCAAGAGCAGATAAATTTTTTAAGATAAACATAATTTAATACAAGAGATGAACACAATGATGTAGATGAAACAGTTTCCGATTACATTTTCGAGATACCAATGTGTAGAATTTACACAGTTCTATTTGGGTTAGTCTCTAAAGTCACATGAAAGAGTAAGTTCATGAAATGCAGTTATCTATTTCAACAGCAACTATTAAAACTACATAAGATTGAGCATGAATTGTCTTTTAGTAAGACGATTTTGAAGTTCCTAAGATCCATATACTTAAATCAGAAATTGTTATGATGCTAGGCATTTCCTACAAGCCATTCAACTGGGTTGTTGTTTTATGACGCGTCGTGCATCTTTTAGCTCTGAAACCAAGTTCGGCCTGCCATGCTAACCCGATAGCCTAAGTTCCTCCCTGGTTCAATTACTAAAGGTAGCTAAGAAAGGTTGTGGCGTTAACTTTAGTGAAGAAATGTTATGCAGCATCTGATGTGTAATTGTACATCATATTGATTTATACCCTCCTCGTGCTACTTTGTAGACTCGTGTGTACACAATTACTCCTGCAAGAATCATAGTGTAGAGCTAATGTTACGCTAACCCAAAGACCGAAGATCAAATGTTAAGCTAAACATCGTTTAGAGTTATCTATATGTTGCCCAGGACCAAATCCAAGAGAAATTGCACCAAATCTAAGGAGGACGTAAGGCTGTCTTATTTCTTAAGGCAATATTATATTAGGAAAAATTCACAAGAATAATCCCAACTCGCACCCTTCTTCCAATAATAATCTCAACTCAAAATAACCCAAAATAAACCCAACTATTGAATCACCCTTCCAATAATATACCCAAGCCAATTTTAACCGGTTTTAAGAGGTTAAAAATAAGGTGGGACCAGTTTTATGCTTTCTTCTTCTTCCTTGTCATTCACCAGCCAAAAAAAAAACTTAAAAAATAATCCATTTACTTGAGAACAAAGAACAAAATATAGGAGAGAGATCGAAATCGAATGCGTCGAAGAAGCGCGAGGGAGAGGAGCACAAATAGGCGGAAGCGGCGACGAAGAAGGTGAAGGTGCGCCAAAAATCAGCAACATCTCAACAACCAAAAACATCGATAAACAGTCAGCCTTACTCTCCACATTCATCTAAACCCTAGTTACTACTATTTATATAAGGCTCTAGGTTTAATCTACAACTAGGCCCAAAACTCTATCATTCACTTTAACTCACACATCTAAGAGGAGAAAAGAAGTGGGCTTAGCCCAATTCAAGACAATTTGATCATTTTATTATCAAAATATAATCTTACATTATAAAATAGTATTTAAAAATATTAAAAATAGAAAATCGGAATATTATTAAGAAATTATAAATATTAAAATATAAATTATGAATATTATTTAAAAATCATAAATAATAAATAAATAAATAAAAGTATAAGAGTACTCGGGGTGTTCCATCAGATGGGATGGCGGAGTTGGGATGATATCCGACGCTTCGCTCCCTGCACGTGTTACAAACCTAGCCTCGGGGGGACCGAGGAAACCCCCTCCGATGCTTAAGTAAGCAGTTATTCAAGTTATGAGTGCTAGAGATATAAGTAGTCTTTTTTAGAGAGATAAAACTTACTTATTTATGAGGATATGGTCTCATATATATATAGAGGATCACACGTTTGTCGTGTAGTGCTCTAGTCCTCTTTTGTCATTTTGTGCCAGCTGTAGCTGGCCGTTGCTCAATGGTCCGCTGGGTCGTGGCCGGCGGCCACGGATGTCCTCGTTGGCTTTCTTTGATCATCTGTCTTGGACAATGGTGACGGAGGCCGTTTATTGATTGAGAGCATCGGACTCCGTTGTCCGATGGTGACCTATTGCTGCTCTTAATTAGTCATTGTCGTCCGCCGTCCACTAGATCACCGACGCACTTTTAGATTACTTGTCACTAGGAAAAACAACGGAGGTCGTTGCTCCTTTATTGTTGTGCGTCGGCCATTATATGGCCGACACTCTTTTCTTCCTAGATATTATCAGTTTGGTGACTCTTGGCACTTCCTAGGGACACTCCCCCTCGACGGCCAAGCGTATGGCCACCGGCGGAATATGCCCCATCACTAACGATTACATATTTGCATTACAATTTTCATTACAACTTAAGGGATTAGATAAAAATTACACTCCACCCCCTAACTTTGCCTCTTCGTCTTTCTCTTCCTCTTCTTCACCAAAAGGATCCTTAACTTCTCCACGTCTTTTGCCTTGATCAAGTTCAGGAGATTTTTCATCTTCAGAAGACCTATATTCTATTTTGTTTTTTGAAAATAAGTTACTTTAGTTACATAACAACAAAAGCTAATACAATACCCAACTTTACAGTTAAAGTACCATGGTTCATACTCGGAATAACACAATTTTCGTTCCAGTATAAAATTGCATGCTACTTCACATAAATATTTCATCAAACAGTTGGAGTGCGATGCAATATTTCGCAAAAAAATTGACGTATAGTATTTGAAAGTATACCAAACGTTTAGATATTCAGTAGCAACAAGAAAGAACTTATCTCATTTAGAATGTGACTCGAAGTTTTCAACGTTAATGGAGTAGCATCAACAACTAAGAGGATGAATGAATGAGAATAACATGTTCAAACAAAAATTGCTACTTTAGATAATCAAAATAACACAAAAATGTTGGAGATGTCAATCAAAGATGAACTTCACCAAAATTTAAAACAAATCAGTTTGAAAAGAACCTACAAACAATTAAAAGGAAATCTGATTAACAAAATAAACAATTAAACACAAATAAAATGAAATTGATTTTTCTCTTTTAAAAAAAAAGGTACAGAGTAGCAGAGAAATACTAAACCTGTGGAATTGAAATTGAAGGTGTAAAATATAGAATAAATGTGAAGAAGCGAAAAACCAAAATTGAAAAATTGAGATTGATCGATAACAATTGATGCACAACGCTTTTTATGGCGGCGGCGATGAGGATGACCATTGCAGCTGCTAATGGGATGAATGACAAAATTGTCGAGAATAGAACGATGAAGGAAGAAGATTAGACGAATTGAAATTGTTAATCGTTAATGCATGTTGTTAATCGTTAATGCATGCATGTTGTTTAAGAAGCGGTGCCGAAATCTTTTATACTCTCTCCGTTGATTTTGCTAATGAACGATAGGTCGCACGGTGTAAGTCCTCCCAAAGGAGATCTATAATTTTATCGAGATCAATTATTTTGGTTGATATGTTATCTTCTTCGTTTGTTTATTAATCATTTGAGCATGAAATCAAGTACTCTATACTATACAGCGTTTGATTTAGGGTCAATTTTGAAGTTCATGACTCAAAATGATGAAAATTGATGTTTTAGGCCGTCGTTTTTTGGACTGAAATTATCAAAACCGAACTGTAATATGAACTGAAGTAAGAACAGATTTATAATGATAAGAGCTAAACTAAACCGAAAATCAAGTCCAAAAGAACAACGCCCTTTGTTTGATGTTATATCTTAGTCGTTTGTTTATTAATTGATATTTTACGCAATTGAGCTAGCAATAAAGTATTATACGGTGTACGGAGTATGATTTAGGGAGTATGCATTAGTTAGGGAGTATGCATTAGTAGCAATGTTCAAGACAAATCATGCCAAAAATACGGAATATGCATTAATAATAAATACAGTAAGTATATTAGCAAGTTTTAGTTTTGAGTTTTCATTTTCTCGTCTCCTAATTAAAACAAAGTCATACCCAGCAACAATATAGTGGTGTCGTCATGCCGTAAAAATCATCCATAGAGTGTTCTTCGCCCAAAGTATGATACTCTTTTGTGTCAAGTGAATAGTAGACGATTTCATTACTCACGCTTTTTGCTAGATAGATTCGATTCCTCTTTATGCTATCTCTTTCGACCACCGAAAATGATGACGCTTGACTGAGAAACAACACATTCTCCCCCAGATCGTCCAGCTTAGCCCATTTCTTCTCAATAATATCGAACTTGAACACTTGGACCGTACTTCCATCTTCTTGGAAAAAAATAGAGGTAAGTCGTCCATCAAGCTCGACTAGATAGCTCGAGTTGAGCGATTCACGTACTCCTTCTATCAATGGGCTATCATAATAAACTTTCCAGGACATTAACAAAGGATACGAACAAGTATCCCGCCGTTTGGATACGGGGATTGTAGAGCGAATGGACTTGGAAGTAAGGCGAAGATTCAAGCAATCAAATAGATGCATCCGATTTGCAATTGATATCATTACGTCCGAAGGAAGTTCAGATAGCATATTACATCTCGACATCGTCATGTCCATGTCTTCTTCTGTCGTCTCCTCCACATGCCTCATAGTCACACCATTATTCTCCGTGTTTTCTTCTTGACCCAGCAATAATCTATCAAGCGTTACAAAAACTTAATTTAGCCATCTTCTTGGTAAGATCGAACAAGTTTATTGCAAACGACATTAAAGTGCCTATAACTGTTTTAGTTTATAGCTTAACGGCATATATTAATTTTAATTACCATCATCTTACTCTTAAGTATCCCGAGTTTCATAAAAATATTCTCGAATCATGTATAAATAAATAAACATGCAAAGAGAACAATTTTTAATCTAATTATATAAAGAATTCACGATAGCATTAAATAATTTGATCGGAACAAACCCGGAATTAACATGGGGCATGAACCATGTAGGAGCATCGGGATACCAAAGGAAGTTGGGATGAGGCAACAAGGACGTGAAGTCATTATCTCGTAGGCTGTACGAACGCACGATATGGCTATCATACTTAGCCAAGTAAATACAATCCCCTTTGATTCGATTTTTAAGAGCACTATTATTAGAGTAACGTGTAGCTGCCCGACACCAAGTCGAACCGGTATCACCCAATAAGAAGGCACGGTTTCCTAACGACTCCACCGTAATCCACTTCAATTGAGACAAATCCAATCTCCAAACAAAGGCCTTAAATATGTCAAAATTTACGTAATTATCGTGGTAGCGCATTATCATGTGGACTAGATGCAAATCTCCCGACGCTTCGACCAAATAGGCACAGCTTGCTGGATAAGGCGTAACACAATATTTAATATCCTGGTACGCTAATTCTACTATCGATGGTTCGAAAAGGATTGAGGTTAATCCGTCATCATTGGCGACGACTTTCATTCGGACGATCATTTCTTTATATGTACCATCACCTCCGACGACCTTATGCTTAGCGAAGGCATATATCTCGCCATTAATTGTAGCAGCTTTACTAATAGTTACACGTTGACCGTCATCTTCTATACTTTGTTTTGCCCACCTACAACCATCCCTCGCGGTAGGTCTACAATAAAACACGTGGCTATCGAAAAATAGCAAAAGGACGCATTCTTGGTTAGCTTCATCGCCTTCGTAAGGGGGTGAGGTGAAGACGGACTTGGGTCGATATTCAGGAGTGTCTTCTAACGAAGGAAGATCTAACAATTGTAACGTGACGGGGTTCCAAAGAGAGTACATTGTCGGATCGTCTCGTTCCCACAAGATTAACCAACCTAGACTCGAACCGATTATGTACTTGCCGTGTAATTCCACAATTTTCCTAATGTAGGTGTTATTTACTGGCGACATAGGTGACATAGTGCAGATCGTTTGTTTTTCCAATAACTTCCCGTTGTTATTATCATGCGTAGTAATAATCCACGGGGCTTCATCGACCGACGGCGGCCTATATTTATCGTCACCCATTTATATTGTACTCCGTGCTCGGTATATAAGAAGCAATACGAATGTATGAATGAAATTTAATAGACAAAAAAAGGTTAAGCTCTATAATATATAAACATACACATATACATATAGATATGAACTTAATTATGGTAAGAGCAAACTTTTGGAAATCTCCTAATTTGCATCTAATTTGGACTCCTTTGCTTAATTTTTTCAAATTTGACTTGAGTTTCAATGTTTACATAATCACAAAGTCGAAAAAAAGGAAAGTCATTACATCATTTTCTTATATACTAAATTACTAAAATAAATTATGGATCTACTCAATGTACACCTTCATGTATTATATACCATACAAGAGTATTTACCGTGTACAGAGTATAATGGAAAATTATCAATTTTAATATACTCCCATACACTTTTATTTATTATAATAAATCTTAAAAAGTATTCTGTACAATTATAATATAAAAACGATTTTTCATAAAATTTAATCGAATTATTTAAAGCTCCGTATCATTTATTCATCTCTTCCGATCAAATAATAAATCGGAAAAAAAAAAATCGTCCTAAAATTCTCATACCTACCCTGCCTTTTTTTTTTATTATTACAAATCACAACCAACTTAAAACCTAATTAAATTTAATACATTAAGTGACGATATAACAATTAATTAGTCCGATCGTTTAGTTTTGGTACCCAAAATCTATCACCTGAACCGCTACTGTCTCAGTGAACCGGTCAGTTTTCTCCCCAATTTTTCATGTCGTCGTACTTCTCTCCTTTTTTTTAAAAAAAATTTGTATTATTTGTTAATTAATACGACCAAAAATTAATTAAAAATAACTGAATTCTCAATTACCGCGGTAATTTTATCGAGATCAATTGTTTTACTTTGATGTTTTATCTTCTTATTTAGGGTAAAATTGATGATATTTTATTATTTGATTGTTATTTTGGTCTGTTCAACTTGAATTTTAGGCAGTTAGGTCGTCTTCGTTTGGACTGAAATTATCTGAACCGAACCGAACCGAAGTAGTAATTAAATTGTACTCCGTATTGACAAGAGCTGAACTGAACGTAGCTGAGATTAAGTCTAGAAGAACGAGGCTGTTAGTTATATTCTGAGATAGGATTAAAATTTGACGATATTTTTAGGTCAAAACGACGAATATTGATGCTTTTATTTTTGTTTGTGTAGCTTTAAAATTGAGCAGTTAGGGCCGTATGCTTTTGGATTGAAATTATCTGATCTGAACCGAAGTATGAACTGACAAGAGCTTAATTGAATTGAACCGTGATTAAGTCCAAAAGAACAAGGCTCTCAGTTATTCAGATATAGATTTAGACTTTTAGGTCGAGATGAGATGAGATGAGATGAAGTTACATGGCTAATGTCGGACTGTTTGTGTTCGAGATTAGTGAATTTTATTTATGTGGAAGATTGATTTCGTCGAGGAACATTTTTCTTTTCTTTTTGTCCTCGTTCACTAGGTTATTTGTATTGTTTTTAAGGCAAGTTGTTGTGTAGGACGGTCTGATCAGTAATATCCATCTGATTGACGATGTGACCATCTAAAAATTTGCTGAGCTTATAACATGGTTTTTTTTTATTTCAATAGGCCAATATTTTGTAACGAGGACGGATGTATCCAAGTCGAGTAATTCTTGACATTATATGTTAGTCGTTGTCGTAGAATATCAAATTGTGCTTGCAAGTATTTTCCGCTTGGGTTAATCTCCTTTTGGGCAGTTCTCATTCTTTAGGGCGCCATCTCATATCATTGACCTGGTTTGAACTGATCAGGGTTTAAGCTTCTCGTAAGAATCCCGATAATTCTGTTGAGTTTTCCGTTAAAAGACTTCAAGATGTCTCAGCATATGTTTCGGTCGAATGATTTGCCTGGTTCATCTATAGATCCCAGGACCAGAGATGTAAGTGTAGGCATCAGCCGTCAAGTTACAAGTTACTCCGTATAATTCATCACATCAGATTATAATGCTGTAACTCGTACTTCTTACATGCTCACCTTTCCCGAGGTTTTATTGCAGGTAATGTCTTTGCGTTCTGGGACTTATGGCTACGACGATTTTTCTAGTTTCGGTGTTAGACCCGAACCTAATCTAGATGGATTGACAGCAGGAGTGAACAAAAGAAGTTATGCTACCCTCGAAGATCCTATTATGATAAGCCAAAAGAGAGGTGGATCTCTGGGGATGAGCCCTTTGCCGGATGTGGCTTATGAGAGGCCAGACTCGCAGCGAGTTAATGGGTTGTCTTTGCCTCCGACAGAATCAAACATTCTTTTCGTTGACGGGCTTCCAACTGATTGTACTAGGAGAGAAGTTGGTCGTATCCTTTTAACTTTTAGATAGTTAAGATCTTTTTTTTTTTTTTTTTTTTTTTTTTTTTTTTTTTTATTTTTTTTTTTTTTTTCATGTGTGGTTTTCTGTCTGTCAGTGTTCAGAGAAAGTTTGATCCATGAAACGTCTCCTTACACACATCTGAGGGTAAGGTACTTTAGTCTTGACTCATGATGGTTAGATGTTTTACCTTTACACATACCCCCATTTGTATACAACAACATATTAATGGCGTATTTGACCTTTTGCGTCTTGTTATCTCTTTGATTACTGCTAGGTTGTTGAGTGACTGGTAAATGCTTACCGTCTTGTCATCTCTTTGATTACTGCTAGGTGGTTGAGTGACTGGTAAATGCTTAAAGGACTGAGGTATAGTTTAAGTATATTGAATTGATTACATGTGTGTAGATTCTCACAAATTTTCAAGTTGCAGCACATCTATCTCATTTTTTCTGTCTGCCTTGTATTTGTAGCTTTTGTTTACTTACTAGTTATTTGTTGTAAATAAATACGCGGAAAGGAAAAGGATTCTTTGATAGGTGATAAGGGGATGTGGATAATCCCACACTCTTGTGATTTTCATAACTTCATTTACCTATTATTTATAGTGTTTTCGTTTACCTTTTTTTTTTCTTTTTTTTTTTTTTTGTTATCGTCTAATTTTGTTGTTGACCTCTCTTCGACTGTTTCAAGTTAGACAATCCCAAATCATTTTGGATCCAAGGCTTTGCTATGGCTGTTGTTCCTTGTCGGTATTATTCCCTTAACTCGTTATTTCTAGATATATTTCGCCCTTTTATTGGCTTTAAGGATATCAAAGTTATACACAAGGAGCCAAGACGAGTAAGTCTGTCATCAAACTCTTCTGCCTTATATTTTTGCTTCCGTAAGCTCCATCATGAATACATTTTAGTTAATATCGTAGTTCAATGAGTTAGATAAGGGCTTCATATACGTCGGTTGATGTGTTTTGATGGGTCAAAAACTAAGAAAGGTGATAATCTTTGCTCATGTGAAAGTTTTGTGTAATATTTCGTTTATCATATATGCCTGAGGAGTATCTGAAATTGGTAAAAACGTATACCCCTTTGTAGTTTTGACGGATAGGCTGTGGGTTT
>JAUEKU010164466.1:0-11932 GCA_032274805.1 Gypsophila paniculata
AAACTCGCTCCAAACATACAATATAATCTCGAGATCTAGCTCATTAGCCTGATCTCTAGCTCACTACGACATTTTAAAAGCTCGATTTTGTTATTAGTACGTTTACTTTTAGTATCTTGTCAGTTGTCACTATAGAAGTACACAATATTTATTTTAAGTCATACGAGTACATGACTGTTCAAGCAAATTCGTGACCAAGCTCAGACCGATGTTTTTACGACCCTAAGTCCCTAATATCACTATACAATAAGAGGGTAAATGAAACAGGGTAAAAAAACAAAAGACGGAATTTACTATACCTTGATTTCTGGATATGAAATTTCCGATGCCATGCCGGTGACAGTGAGCATAAAAAACAACAGTAAAACTATTGCAAATTTGCAATGCTACTTAGCCTAGTTGCTGTTAAATTGAGCATCTTAAAAAAACGGGACACTTTAACTAGATTAATGGTTGATTTCTAATAGTATGAATTTTTAGGAGTTAAAAATAACTTGAAATTAATATACTAGTCTTCTTTTGACAAGTCTTGTTTAGTTGGTGAAATATTGAGTATTTTTTAGACCAAGTCTTTTTTCTTGTGCATCAGGGTGGAAAAAAGATTATATAATCGGTTGTACTATAATCATTATTGATTTTTTAAGCATTTTAATAATATTTCTGAGCATTTTGTAAAAGCTTATAAACATAGCTAAAAAATTTATAATAATATTCATAAATTTTATAAATTTCCTCAAAAACACGAAATCAGTTGTATTAGGCCCTGTTCTTTTGGACTGAAATTTGCTGAACTGAACTGAACTGAAATTAATAATGGACCTGACCTGAACGGAACTGAAATTAATGGATCTGAACTGAACTGAACTAAAATTAATGGACCTGAACTGAACTGAACTGAAATTAATGGACCTGAACTGAACTGAACTGAAATTAATGAACCTGAACTGAACTGAACTGAACTGAAATTAATGGACCTGAACTGAACTGAACTGAAATTAATGGACATGAACTGAATTGAACTAAAATTAATAAATCTAAATTGAACTGAAATTAATGGATCTAAACTGAACTGAAACGACCAAATAAACAAGTAGTGGAAACTAAAAAACAGGCCGTTACTGAGGAAGGAAGAACATCCAAATAAACAAGTAGTGGAAACTTACACTCACTTTACCAAAAGTTGTCCTTCCAAATTTTCTCTTTTTTTCCACTCTTTACAAATTTTCAATTTATTCACTCAATAAAGTTACATCAAATTTAACTTACATTTTCTCTACTTTTTTTACTTTCTACTTTTTTTACCGTATAATTTAGTACAACTATATATCTTTTTTTTAGAAGATTTGATATTAATTTTTACTGATTTACGTTATTTTTTTCGCTGTATTTTTACTCATATTACTGTTATTTTTTCAGAAATCTCGGTTATTCGCTCGTTTTGATTGATCAGGTACCTTTTTTTGGTGTTTAATTTTTGAGTTATTTAGTTGATTATAGTGTTTGATTGTTGATGTATTGTTTTGTGTGTACGGTGACGTGATACATTCGGTGTAACTAAGAATTTCTCGATTTCGACGCGGAATTATTTCAATTTGTCGCGTATAATTTAGGTTGCATTTTGAAATTTGTTATTATTGTGAAGGTTTAATAGTTTATTAAGTGTGTAAATTTGTGTTTAATGTGTTAGGTTTTGTGTGATTGTGATTGTTTAGTTTGTATTGAATGATTTCGATACGAAATTACGTGATTTTGCTGCGTATAATTTGCTTGCATTTTGAATTTCGATGATATTTTAAAGGTTTAATAGTTGATTAAGTGTGTTTAAGTGTTTTTAGAGAGTTAGATTATTGATGCATTAGAATTTGTATGATTGAGGTGGTTGAGTTTGTGTTGAATGATTTCGATACGAAATTACGTGATTTTGCTGCGTATAATTTGGTTGCATTTTGAATTTCGTTGTCTAGTGCACTATTGTTGATTAGATTTATTATTGATGTAGTATAATGTAATTAGGTTTTGTATGATCCAGTTGAATGATTTCGTTATGGAGTTACGTGAATTTGTTGCATGTAATTCGGTTGCGTTTTAAGTTTGTTGATGTAGTGAAGGTTTGATAGTTGATTATGTGTGTCAGTGTGTGTTTAAGTGCACTATTTTAGTCTTTTAGACGGTTACACTGTTGATGTATTAGGTTTTGTACGATCGAGATTGTTTAGTTTGTGTTGAATGATTCTGATGTAGATTTATGTGAGTATATTGCGCGTAATTTGGTCGCATTTTAAGTTTGTTAATACTGTGAAGGTTTGACAGTTGATGATGTGTGTAATCGTGTGTCTAAGCGTTCTGTGTTAGAGATTGGATTATAAACTATGTAAATTTTGATTTACGAGTAGTTGATGAATTTAGTTTAGTGTACATGTGGTCTTGTGTGTCAGTGTGTGTTTAAGTGCGCTGTTTTAGAGGCTAGATTATTGAAGTATTAGGCTTTGTATGAGATTGTTTAGTTTGGGTTGAATGATTTTGATACGGTATAATGTAAATTTGTTGCGTATATTTTGGTTGCGTTTTCAGTTTGTTGATGATGTGAAGGTTAGGCAGTTGATTATGTGTATGATTGTGTATTTTAGTGTACTGCTTTAGAGATGGAATCATAAATTGTGTAGATTTTGAATTAGTTGATGACTTTAGTTAGTGTACGCGTGGTTTTTTCGGTGATAGAATCTTGTGCTGTTAGATTGCACCTTTGTTCTTTAAATCATGAGTTTGTGCAATTAGGTTTTGATTACAGAACTGCAACCTATTATCCACTGGACGTAGACTTTATCGGTTGAAATCGGGTTTTAAACTGCATCAAGTTTAGGAGTTTGTAACAACGAAATTTGGAGTGCATATTCGCTAGAATGGCTGTGAGGTTACTATAATTTGCCATGCCCAATCCATGGGTCATATGAGTTTAGTTAGTGTCGTGGTGTTTGATTTAAGTTGTTGGAAAATCTTTGATTGGATAAGGAAAAATCGTGCTGTTGCGCGGGGGGGAGGGCATTTGGAGATTTACATTTATCCCAGCGTCTCTGGTGCTCCCACAATTAGCGGGGTAAGAGGGTCAGATGTACGCAACCATAATTTTATGTTGCCATAGATAGACCGTTTTCGGGTGAGCCAAAATGGAAATTGCATCAAATATTACATGCACAACCAGTTTAGTGAGCTATTGTGCTGTATTTTATTAAAATTAAATACTAAAAAATAGGGGATATGGAAACATTTATTATATTGAATGTGAAGAATAATTCCATGATCTTTGGTCTTGGCGCATAATGTGGTCGTAGATTTTTGCTGGTTACTTTTGGACTATTCGGGGGATATGGCGAGGTGATACTATCTTAGTTTAGTTGTGATTCCGGGTGGAGTCACCGTCTTTGAAATATTTTTCATTGGTAACTGATGCCTATATACGAGGTCTTCATTTTCAGAAAGAAGGGCAGTTCCCACTGAAGTCAGTTTGTTCCATCCCAATTCCTTTCTTCTTTAGATTTTTCTTTTACATTATTGCTTTTTTGTAAAGGGAACCACAACGATATTTTGATTCGACGAGTCTTAACGTCAGGTCATAATTACCACCATTTAATGACTTTACCAACTAGCTTAGCCGGTATTTGCTCCTTTCCTTCCTTGTGCAACAACGTGATATTTTATTTAAGAAAGCACGTTGATGTGGAAAATATCGCATTCTTTGGTTTTGTTGTTTTGACATATACTCTTTGGTTGCACTTGCTTTTATAGAAGTGAAGTATGAACAATCTGAAATAAATTGATCCAGTTTTTTTGAGGAGTATTTAATGAAAGCGATGAGATCTAAATCAATTCATACTGAGCAATATGAAATAGATGAACACCTGGGTTGAGCACTTGAGCCTCTTAAGAATTTAATGGATTTAAGTAATTTAACCCTCTATTTCTAGCTTTATTCTATTAGATTTCTTAGCTTTTTAGCTTGCTCTCGTTACTCGTGGCGCTGAGTATCACTTCAAAACGGCAGTAGTTACTACACTTTGGTGCTTTGCCCATCACATTCATATGGAACTTAGCCTTGCAGGGAAAGTGAACTTGTTCGGAAATTTAGTATTATGGTTTTCCTTTGGCGAGCCCTTTATTTTGAGTACTTTGCCCTCTTGTTTTCTGATTTCAGTTTATTCTGCAGAAGGAGAACTGAGGTGTATTGTTTGAATCAGCATCGCGAATCGTCCAAGTCCTTGAGGATTTCCTTATCTCGTGCAAATAATCCATAAGTTGCAGGACTCCTCTGTATCGTTTGATTTTTAGATGAAGTTAGCTCGTGAATTGACAGTTTAGCTCAAGAGACTTGCTGACGATGTCGGGGTCACGTCAGCGGCCACATATGAAAAGGCCAGTATGGATAATCATTCTGGTTTCAATGGTGTGTTTCTTTCTCGTTGCTGTGTACATCCGTCCGCTTGGAAGCTCAGCTACCTGTTTGTTTTCCACTAGAGCATGTGAAACTTACGCAGAAGATAAACTAACGCCTTCCAGGGAGCTCACTGATGATGAGGTTTTTAGCCGTGTTGTAATTAAGGAAATTCTAAATGCACCTCTAGTGCAATCTACAAACCCGAAAATCGCGTTCTTGTTTCTAACTCCAGGTTCCTTGCCGTTTGAGTTACTTTGGGATAAATTCTTTCAGGTAATTTTCTTCTTTTTTCTTATAATATACAAATGTCGTCTACTACTACTTGTTTATATTCTTCTTGTCTACTGGTGTGAGGCTTACATCTTGTTAACTATTTCCGCAGTCTTTTGAATGATATAGTTGCACTTGTTTTCTATTTATGTGTCTCGGATTGCATAATTGTTTTCTAGCTGTTAGAGTATCAACAACAGCAACATTACCTTAGTGGCTCAAGGGCTCCCACGACTAGCAGGGTAGGGGGATCGAATGTACGCAGTCTTACCGAAAGAGACTATTTTCAGATGATCCAAAATGAAAATTGCGTCGAATATTGTATCAAGTGGTTATAAACCTTTGATTGTCCAGCTTTGACCATTATAATGAGATAACATACAATAGGTACAACTTTTTAAAAAAGATTGTGTGAAAATAATTGTATTGATAAATCAAACTTGATATGGGGTTGTACTTTTACATGTGTTTAGAAAACCAAAGGATCAAAGTTGATCATCAAATTTGAAAGAGGAGAATCAAAGTGGATGGGAGGGAGTATCTCTCTTTCTTGCTCATACTACTTTATTCTTTTGTATCACTCTTCTTATAGCGTACAATGGTCAAGTGCTCTCATGTAACCTCAGTGAAGGCTTGATAAAATTGTGGAACTAAATCATTTTTTGACAATCACTTTAAGCTAGAAATTGCATACTCAAGTGCTCTCTAAGAGATTTATAGCTACTATCATATATGTACTGACCACTTCGTCTCATGAGATGGGTTGTAACTTGTAAGGATGCTCATTCTCCGCTCTTTGTCTACTGACTGTTATGCAATGACTTAGTTAGCTGATGGCCTGATTAATGACACTGAAATCTGAAAGTGCATGTCGGACGTTAGCTGTGTTAATAAGGAACTAATAAGGGAAAGGAAATCTAGGCAGATAGGCACGGTGTGTATTTTTCCGTGTTTCTTAGGTGGACATTAAGGTGTAATGGCATTTTTTTCGCATTAATTTAGCAAAGCGAGAAGGCGGCGATAATATTATGTGAGACGACATTCTAAAAATACTAGCGTGAAGAGACCTGCCTGTGCTTCTCTGGTAATGCTCGCGAGCCCTTAGATTTTTATTGATTTGAGCAGACAATGTGCTTGGCTCCTGTGGTTGCACAGATCTATTTGATCTTGTGTGAATATGTGAACATCCCAAGCTAAGTACTTCAGAGTTTTTTTTTTTTTTTTTCCGACTTGGTCTTGTTAATTGATACAGCTTTTTTTTTTAAGAAATTTGACTTGTGCAAACTATCTTTATACGAATTGAGGTATTCATTGTATGCCAAGCATCCAATGAGCGACGGCCAACTGTTGTTGTGGAGGGTACATCCCATTTTTTCTAGGGGAAAGTAGGGATAAGAATAATTCGGTAGGATGCTTCTAAAGTTGATGATGCAGTTTCTCTGCCTTATGCTTTTGTTGTTATCTACTCGTAACTTTTTGCAGTGTCATAACTAGATTTTTTTTTCAGGGTCATGAAGGTAGATTCTCTATCTACATACATGCGTCAAGGGAGAAACCAGTGCACTTAAGTCATTATTTTATTGGACGTGAAATACGCAGCGACAAGGTAATGATTGGCATTATGCTAAAAGGTCAAGACTCTTTTGATCGGCATCTCTTGCTCTGTTTGTTGTGAGAAATCATGTTTACTTCACTTGGGTGGTTATAAAATGAGTAAAAAAAAAATTTGATATAATCCTGCCACTAACCAGAACAACAAATAGAGTGAATGCGATTTAATCATCTTTTAGTGATAAAGTTACTATTTCTCAATTGTTCAACTGCAAAAATATGTTGCAAGCTGTCTAACAAACTTTTTTTATTTTGCTGGATACCGAAGAAGAAACCTTTTTGATTGCACGTTGCTTGCAGTTATCTAACAAAATTGTCTTTTGTTTATTATATTACATGTTTCTTCTTGACAAAGTGTTGAGGCAATGTGTTCTCAGGTAGCATTAGTGTGGAAATAAATTATATATTAGGATTTTGTCGATTACAGGTGGCCTGGGGTAAAATTTCTATGGTTGATGCAGAAAGGAGGCTCCTGTCTCATGCTCTCAGAGATACTGATAATCAGCACTTTGTTTTGCTATCAGACAGGCATTTCCCTTTGACTTCCTTTCAACATGTCCTTCATGTACGACATATATTTTGAAAGTCGAGTCCTATTTAGGTCATGATGATAATCTAATTGTACCTGGTTTAAATCTTTGCAGTTGTGTACCACTTCATAATTTTGACTATGTTTTCAACTATCTCATGTTTACAAATGTCAGCTTTGTTGACAGGTATGATTGTATGAAGCTTTTTTGCTTGAATATTATTTATCTGGTTTTTCAATGATTTTATGTGTCCTAGGTTTAATATGATATTTGACCAATGTATATTCATCTTGGTTTATAACACTCAATCACTCATAACTGTTACTCCGTAAAACTCTGCGTCATATGCAAACATAATACATTTCCTATCTTCTAAAAATTAATTACGAGTTTTCTGACTAGCTTGGTTGAAAGTAATTGGTGCGTGTTGCATGTTGTAGCTTGTTAACCTCCGATACTATATGATCTTTATGGTACTTTATTTTTCTATCAAGTTAATAACAAGTCCCATTCTATTCTCATTGGTAGCAATTTGAGCTTGACTGTAGGAAGCCGATGATGCTTTGTCTTGTAAGATCCCTAGATAACTTGCACGTCTATATTTCTGGACACTGATATTGAGAAGAGTTTGATATTATTGAGTATTGACTGAGTTATAAGCGCTGAACCAAAACTTCAACTGCATCTTTTTAGATAACTGACATATCAAATGATTCTCTCTTTGCAGTTTCGCTGATCCTGGACCACATGGTAATGGAAGGTATTCTGATCGCATGTTGCCTGAGGTTGAGAAAACCGACTTCAGGAAGGGTTCGCAGGTATAGCAATGTTGAGGATGCTCTTCTATCGTATCTTATGATTTAACCACTCATTCTGTATAATTAGCATTACATTTCATGAACAGGTGCCTTACTAGTCAAAACCAAAACTGATAGGCACTTTTGTCTCCTTGGATTCACCCTTTCTCAAGGCATCCCTCATCTCATCCACGATTTTGTTTATGCAAGCCTTGATATTAATTTTTGCTAAAAAACATGTGCTCGATATTATCCTTAAAAGTTGTTGAGCACTGATCTATGTTCCTGAGGACAAATTACTCTGAATAATTTTCTGAGTTATCCTTGTATATATTTACCTAATACGAGTATACAACAGTTTCTTACATTCCTTTGTTTACTTAGTACTGTGTGGTTATGTGTTATCAGACTGTGACTCAATTGCGATATGTTGTCTGGTTTGTTATTCTTGTATTGAAGTACATTGCTTCCTCTTATAAGTTAAGAGTTAATTTTGTTTGTTTTCTGTTTGTTCCAGTGGTTCACCATGAAACGCCAGCATGCTCTTATATTAATAGCTGACAGCCTATACTATAGAAAATTCAAGCTATACTGCAGGGTAATTCTGATGTCATTGTTTTTTATTACCCAGAAATCTGTGTCTATTTATGTGCACTTTTCTTAAATATGTAGTCAAAGTTGATTGTTGGAGTTTGTCTAAAAATATGCCTGCTAAAATTGTTTCTGTGTTTGCCGGATGTTCCTTTTGGATATTTGATCATCTTTTACATTCGTTTATTCATCTTTTTCTTCTGGAGTGTGGAACTCCTAACTTCACATTCTTTGGAGAGTGTTGATACTTGAGAGTTGAGATGCTCTCACATTTTATACATTTCTTGTCACCTGGATTTTCGGATATTCTAAGACGGTCTTAGGTTGTAGAAAATCTTGATTAAACGTACTTCGTATGACTTTTAACAATAAAAGCTTGAAATTTCTAAAATAAAATTTGATTGCGGTTTCAACATATCTATCGTTATAAATCTGACTGTCACTCATTATCTCGTCAAACTAGTAACGACAACTCCTAGGTCTGACCATAAATGTATGATAAGATGGTTTCATGACGTCAGGATTTGTGAAGCTTCTGACATTTGGACGATGGCAAGGGGTAGTACTTAGTAGGGATTTATTTTGCCCCATGCATTCTGCCTGTGTATGACTTTCCGCACATTGGGTAATATGGTGGGCATCACATTCCGGCTCGAAGAAGTGGACAGTGAATGTGATTTCTAAGTAGTTGATTGAACTAGAAAAGCTAGCCCTTTTTTGTGATGTAATTTGGCATTGACATAATTAGCTCAGATCAATCTACATGAAAGCGCTGCGTAGCCTTCTAGTAGAATATTTTGTTCGTCTGATTAGCTATTTGAGACCGTTCAATCAGGCCCTTTAAATATTTAATATATCTCTTTATTGCTACTCGTATTAAACTATTTTATATGAAAAACTGTATTGCTTCTCAAGATGACTTTGTTTATGTGGCTTTACTGCTTTCCACAGCAAGGAATGGAGCAGGGGAAAAATTGCATTCCTGATGAGCACTATTTGCCGACTTTCTTCAGCGTAAGTAAATTACTTTATACATAAATCATACGGAGTACTTAATATTGAAATGTTAAGACTTTCATCTTAGTGTTCTCTCCCTTAATTCGTGTAGATGGTTGACCCTGTGGGAATAGCAAATCGCTCAGTGACCTATGTTGACTGGTCTGAGAAAAAGTGGCATCCCAGGTCCTTCAAAGCTGAAGACGTTACTTTTGAGCTTCTCCGAGATATAAGTGTACGTCTTATATCTGTTTTTCGGTATTTTCATATATATTTATGAGGTCAGCTGACGCTTTTGTTGAATGCTGCAGACACTTGATGATAGTATCCATGTCACTAGTAATAGTAAGGTATACACTCTCTTAACTATTTTGTTCAATTTGTTTTGGGTCATTTTAGGTATGTCATTTGCTTCGCGTCACGTCAGATCGGGTCAGGTCGTTGACAGGTTGTTTCGTGAGTGTCATCTATTCGGGTCGTGTCTCGTGTGTGTTAAATGTTGTTATTTGTGTTGTTAGCCATTTTGTGATTCCATATTACTCAGTTTGGGTCAACTTTGATCATTTTCGCTGGGTCATTTCGGATTAGATCATACACTTAAATTTCGGTTAGTTGTACTGTTAACAGTTGCATTCGTGGTCACCTCTCACCTGTTTAGATCTAACTGTCTAAGCGTTTCAGGTCGTGTTAGTTTAGCTAAGTGTAAGCGTGTAAGTGGTGTAACTATGACATTGTTTGACATGATTGAGAATCTGAGAAGTGAATGTTATATGCTTCCACAGAGCACAGTGATGGTGAAGCCATGCACGTGGAATGGACTGAGGCGGCCGTGTTTTCTATTTGCTCGGAAATTTTATCCCGAGACTTTAGAAAGGTTGATCAATCTGTTCTCCAATTATACAGTGGTTTAGAGGCCGACTTCTTTATTCTTTGGTCGATTGTAATCAACGACCTTGTATTTTTGGTACATATCATTAGACTGCAATTTGGTGCCTGAGCAATACTTTCGCTGAACTGGTCGAGACTTTTTAGTAACTGGCTGTGATTGACGGACTGCGTAACTAAGTGCACGGACCATGTTTTGTTCCAGAGCTTCAGGCTAATTAATTTCGATCTTTATCTTTCTTTTTGGTTTGTATCTTTGTAGTTTGACGAGTACATTTTTGAGATGCAGAATTACAATTAGTTTACTTTGCTCCCGATTTCTGAGTACAAACTTTCAGTTTAACTCTTCATATAATTCAATACTCTGATAGCCTAGCTACGAAGGCCTGAAATATCACTACGGCCTGAAATAATTCAATACTATGAAATTTGTAAAAGATGTCTTGATTGTTGTTTTCTGTCTCTTTTATGCTTTCACTGGTTTCGATCTCATCCACAATGCAGGGTATTTATAGTAAAGTAATGCTTGAATATGAGAAAGAGATGTGGTCGTGCTGGGATGAGTTTTAAAATGTCGTATTGTTTACTACTACGTATTTTAAGAATTGCGTATCCTATACTCGTAACTAATCATCTTGGATATATCATTGGTCATGAAAGATTTGTAGCTGAGCCCATAATGGATAATCCAATTCAAAGTTGGCAGCAGCGAAGCTCGTATTTAACACATTTTATCTAATTCAAAGTTGACACCTACGAAGGTCTAATTCAAAACATTTTCGGTTTCCTCGAGTAGCTACAGACACCACGAATGCTAGCATAATTCATAAAGCCAAGTAATCCGCACTAACTACCGCGTACAGGCTTGACTCTGCTCTAGTAAATTCTACAATCATCATTCTGATTTTCCAGCATACAACTTCAAGCATTCTTTGCTATGAGCTTGGCAATGAACAAAATGTCGGCAGCAACATGGCAGAGCATCACCAGAAAGCATGGTATGATATATGACAAAACATCAAACTGAGTTTTGCGCGATGAGGGAGGCATGTTCTCCGTCAGTCTTTAATCTCTTTGGAAAATTCCACAAAAATAAGTCGTCCTTGGACAATCTGCATCGGTAAACAAGAGAAAAGAACAAATAATTCAGATAACAAAGAGAACCAAGCCAGCAAATGAGTGGACACATTGGCCGTAACAAGGATTCACGCAAAAGATGTGATCAGTGGCAGTGTAACCAGCTCTATCATATACAGAGCAACGGTCAACAAAAAAATAAATACTAGTTACTAACGCTCTATTTAAAAAGGAAGTACATTAATATCTTCCTAATTAGCTCTCATTCCACAATAAACACACTGGTCAACATTGTAGTAAAAAAACTTCATGCACACGACGACACAAAGCAGCTGTAAATTTAGTAATACTTCTCTATATGAAGTAAGGCCGATAACCAAACATCATCATCAACTGTATCACGCAGAAAGTGAAGGACGCATATCAGCTAACATAGAGTGCCATTCTACGGGAAAATGAGCATCAGCTTTTTGCTACGACAACAAATTCAAACAACTTATGAAAATTATACTTGCATTATGTACAGTACTTTAACAATTTCTCGGTTGATGCAACACGCAAGCAGCGAAAAAGGGATCAAGCTACATAGTGGAATAGAGGCTTACCCTTCCGTTCAAAGCCTTGAGAGCATTCTGCGCCTCCGCTTCATTCTCAAATGTTACGAAACCGAACCCCTTCGTCCTTCCTGTTTGAGAATCCATTACTAACTTCGCTGCCACAACCACCCATCATAAACGATCAAATCA
>JAUEKU010164487.1:0-11929 GCA_032274805.1 Gypsophila paniculata
TAGGTGGAATAGAGAAAATGGTCTTCCTGATTTCCTCCCCAGTGACAGGTCTCATCAACCATCTTTTATGTTCTGCAGTCAGTAGCCTTGCACTACGTACAGTAGGTCCATGGACTGGGCTCACCTCCCCAGCAGATCCTAACAAATCCTGATAATAGTCAAGAAAAGCCTTCTCAATCTGATTAGGGGTGTCACATACTCTTCCATTCATATCCTGAATCACCATGATTTTGTTCATTATCCTTCTATTTCTTAAAGCACCATGAAAAAACTGTGTATTGGCATCAGCTTCCCTTATCCATTGCACCTTAGCTTTCTGGGCTAAGAAACTTAACCTTGCTTCCTCCAGAGTTCTGCAATTTATAGCAGTTTCCTTCACTAAACTACCTATTTGAATATCCCCAGGATTAGCATCCAACTGTTGCTGTAATTCATAGAGCAATCTCATTGCAATTTCAGCTTTAATCTCAATGTCGGAGAACAGCTCCCTATTTAATCTTCTCATTGGGTATTTCAGCATTTTAAGCTTCCTTATCACCCTAAACATTGGGACACCCTGAACCTCAGTGTGCCAGTTAGTTGCAACCACCTGCAGAAATTCAAGCACCTTAACCCACATATTAAAGAATTTGAAGGGGGCCTTCCTCCTATCCATCAGTTTCCTCCATCTAATGAGACATGGGCAATAATCAAGGAGGCCTTCAGGCAATAACTCAGCATAAGCATCAGGGTACTCTTCACTCCATTCCTCATTAATCATTGCTCTATCAATCTTTGTCATCACCAAATTTTGACCTTGTTGCTTATTTGTCCATGTGAAAAATTTCCCACTTCGCTTCAAATCTCTCAGCCCACAATCCACAAAGCATTGGTGAATGCCTCTTATTTCAAACTTCTGCACAACCGTTCCAAATCTCTCATTTGGATGAATCACATTGTTAAAATCACCAGCCACCAGCCAAGGTCTAGGACTTGCCATCCTTCTTAGTGCATTCCACAGTCTATCCCTTCCAGCTAGATCATTTACCCCATACATATAGTTATATCAAAAGATATTAGCCCCTTCTTGTCCTTACAAGTACAGTGGATAAACTGGTCACCCAAGCTTACCACCTGCACATTAAAGACCTCTGGTTTCCATATCACCCATATTCTACCCCCACTATGATGAGCATTATTGGTAGTAATCGACCAATTATTGAAACTACTAGCTACTTTAGGCATAGACTGAGGTTTAACCTTAGTCTCAAGAAGGCCACATAACCCAACCTTATTCTTATATAGGAAATTATTTTATCTCTTTTTGTTTGGCTAAGTTATGCAAACCCCCTATGTTCCAAGCACAGATGTTATCCATTACCATCAACCACCAGTCCCTGATGATTAGCAGTCAACTGGATAGCTTTGGTCAAAACATGAAGAAAAAAGGGAGGGGTAGAAGGTCCAGGCCCCCCAGTCTTATTCCCCATGGATTCCTTACTGACAGGTGTTGAGATGGGTTCCTTAGTTCCTTCCTGCACAACTTCAAGCACAGCTGGAGCAGGTATTGGAAGAGGCTTGCTTACTGGGCGCCACACCGCAGGAGGTTTGGTCACCTTCCTTAAACAATTCTTCTCATCATGCCCATAATTGCGACAATTCTTACACAGGATAGGCTTCCATTCAAATTCAACCCTTATTTCATGCCCTATCCCACGCTCATCCTTAAAATGAATCAACTCCTTCATCGGCATATCAACCCCTATCTCAATCAAGACCTTTGCATACCCCAACATCGTTTTCTGTGCTCTCATAGTATCTGATCTTACATAGGTACCAACCAAACCCCCAATTTTCCTTAAACAACCTTCTCCCCAAAACTTAAGATCCAATTTATGAAGACGAATCCACGTAGGAACCACCTTCATCTCCACTTTAGTCAGAGGCATATCAACTGACCAAGGCCTGACTATGATCGGTTTATTATCAAACATCTGATGCCCCAAGGCCAATACCTGATTCATTACATCCAGGGACTTAAACCGAACTAAAAACACACTATTTGGGAGAAAAGAGAGTTTATCGTAATCATACCTCCCCCATACTCGATTCACAAATCCCGTCAGTACCTTGATCGGAGGGTTAGCCCCAAGGACAAAACACACGATGGCCGATGACCAAAAGTCAACCTCCTCTTGGACATCATCCACCGTTAATTTGAGAGTAGCCTCATCGCCCGGCTTCCCCACTTCCTTCTGCTTCCCTAACACAGGAATCCATTCCTCTTCCGTGGCCCTCGATGGTATAACTTCCGATATTTCCATTTCATCCAAATTCAACGGCTGTAGCTCCCTAGGGTCCCGCTGAGAACCAACCATAGGTATCAATCCTCCTTGAGCATTCTTATCCTTAGTATTATTAATATGTGGCGTAGTATTTTGTGATTTTTTATTAGTAGATGAAGTATAATTTTTATTACTAGGAGAAGAAGAAGCGGATTTAGGGTTAGGTATAATTTTTTTCTTTCTCGCCATTGCCAGAAAACAGTGTGAAGAGAAAAACTCAGAGCATTCCTCTCTCTAGTCTCTCTCACTAACCCTATAAACATTTTAAACAATTTTTACTAAAGCAAAAACTTTGAAAATACTATTAGTACTACTTTTATTTATTCTCCTCTTAAAGTGATTGCCAATAAAAGGGAGATCAATTGAGTTAGAGTTATTCAAAATATTATTATGTCTAACAAAACGAGAAGCGTTTGGAGTAGCGCCAACAAATTTATTTGAATCACTTCTAATTTCATTAAGATCACCTAAAATAATGTAGGGCAGAGTAAAATTCAAACAAAATCTTAATAACGAAGACCAAAATTCATTATTTTTCATGCAGTTGAGCTAGCCCATAAACAATGACTAGGTTAAAAGCAACATTATTATAAAAATGATTAATTTCACAACAAAGAAAACGTACATTTTTTAGACAATTCTTAAAATAAAAATGCATAGACATATTTTGTTTCCAAAGGATCCTAATACCTTTGGAAATACCATTACTTAAAATAAAGTCACACATAATTGGAAATCGATTCAAGATAAGGTAGCTTGATTAAGGCCCTTTTTTGTTCTTTTTTTTTTTCACCTAGAGTTAGAAAACTAACATTATTTGAAGTGCCAAAAAAAATAAAGTCCGTCTAACAAACTTTTTCTTCTAATAACTCAAACATTTTAAAAGAGAAAGTTCATGATGAAACAACTTGAGATTAAGATAATGCTTACTATGTATCGCATATATTGCAATTTCAAACTCAAATTTATTTTCCCATTGACTATTTTGAAAACCACGTAAGTCGTTCTCTTAGAAGTTTAAGCAAAGAAAAAGTTATCAAAGACAATTTTAAATCAGACAAAAAAATTCATCCACATTATGCGAATGACAATATGCTAATAGATTATTACGAAATTGATCAAAATAGAAGATTGCATAGAAACAAAATTAAACTAGCAAATAAGTGAGAATGACACACAATAATCATAAGTAAATAGGATCCCATACCATTCAAATTAAGCCAAAAATAATTAGAGAAACAAAAGCCCAACCTACAAATAATCCACACCAAGCATCCTAAAGAAAAAATATACAAAGAGACTCTGATGGGATACAAAAAAATAAAATATGGACTGCCATCATTCTATTAGAAAAGGGTTGGGGAGAAATTGAGGCTGACAAATCCACAAGTCCTTGAACGTATAAAGTTGGATGATGGAGAATCAACTTCATAACCATCATCGATATTTCTCTTAGCGAATCCTGACTCCTTAGAAGTGGACATGGGGAAGTGGTATTGCGAACATTTAGGTAGCCAATTCAATTTGCTTGATAATCGAGGCGATGAAGATCATGGAATGAAATGAATGTTCTAAAAAATATCGTCATAATCCAAACGATCATCATCCACATCATCATACAAATAATAATTAAAGTAGTCAAAAATTATTCATAGAAATAATATTCTCCAGGGTAGGACAAGGGGAAAAAAGTACTCCGTATACTATAGCGGAGCCATGACATCAGACAAGGACAAAAACTAGGTTTCTTGCAAATATCAATAGAATTTACGAGTGATCAACAACATTTTCCTTGACTATAGAACTATTGCTGACAACAAATCTAACTTTTGCTTTACCTTCTCCTTGAAAAGCCTTTATAACAGACTCTTTTGTCACAGGAAAACTAGCAATACCCTTAAGAACAATACCCTTAGAAAGCATTCTATCAATTTTAGGGTTTCTCAAGGACAAATTTATTTATTTATTTATTTTGCTTAGGATTAAACTAGGGTTTTTTTTATTACTCATTTTAGCTTTTTATTACTGTTTTAATTACCTCTCGTGCAAGCATAACACGGTCATAATAGTACGAGAGGGTCGAACCCACATGAATAGGTAGTTAGACTAAGAGTATTGGCGTTTCTCTAGTTTAGTCGAGTCAAAAGTTAATTTTGAATTTCTAATGTAATTAATTCAAATGACAAAATTAATAAGATGAATATAGAAGAGAAATAATCTAATCAGTATCAAGATAATATAAGAAAGGTGTAAGGTTTGATTTCTTCACTAGCATGCATACATCATCCAAGCCAAGTTTCCGAATTGCGAATTTGGGGGAAAAAGCTTATGCAGCCACCCAATGCTCCCTTCCAGGATTTGTAAAGGCCGCCTCCTAAGTTACCTAAAACTTCACACACAGGCTTGCTTTAGAACTCCATCACTCACCTCAAAACCAACTCCCATAGTACCTCAAACTAGTCAAAGGAATAAAATGTGACTCCTAAAATGCCAAATCTTCCCTCCTCCGCTCCCGTGGGGAGAATTCTCATCCAAGTCAAGGGGTGCCCTCAATAAGTTGCCTCTCCCGAGTTTAACCCAAATTAATTAGCAAGCCAATTATTTAACAACTCTAATCCCCTTAACAACCCAACATTCACAATCCAACAACTTGGTCAAAGAATAAACACATTAGGGATTAATCGAACCATATTCGGACAATTACTCATTACTCATAATTAACTCAACGTAAAACACTTTAATAATTACTCTAAACATACTATTAAGCACAACTAAATAATAAAGATTCAAACTTGAACACTAAAAATGACAAATACATAAATGAGAAATTATACCAAACTATTGACAATGAAATTGAGTAAATCCTCCATACAAATTAGGAATGATTAATTGAAATTAAATAAAATTAATTATGTTGAGAATTGAGGAAAAAAAGAAAAAAACTAAATAAAAATGAAAATAAACTTGTGCTTCGTGCTCACAACTCTACTGCTTTTTTTTTTGTCACTTTGGAGATGAGTAAGAAAAACCTATTATTGAGACTTTTTTGGTTTTTCTTTGATTTTTTTTTGGATTGTGAATTTTTGTATTTGTGTTGGAAATGTCATCAAGAAGAGATGATCACCATAAAACAATAAGAGTAATTGGAAACGTCACACCATGGGCGAAAGGGCGGAAGAGAAAAAACACTCTTAAGAAATAACAAGAGAAAGATTAATTGATTTATTATACTAAAATGAACAAAAAGTGTTTACACACCATTCTTTTCATAAAAATTAAAAACTAGAATATCAACTAAATCATATGGAAATGCAAAATCATATTTTTTTTCTTTTTAAGTTTTTTTTTTCCTCAAAATTTTCAAATTTTAGAGAATTTCAATATGAAATAACATTAGAAACTATATAAACTATTATTTACATATAACTAAAAGCAAACACAACATATACACAACACAAATGCACAAATGTTTGCAACTTCTCTGAATATGTTTGCAAGTGCTGACTCTTTTGTTAAGTTTAATGGGTTGAATTATGATGAATGATCTGAAAAGATTCGGTTTACGCTGGGTATTATGGCATTGGACATTGCCATCCTGACAGAGGAGGAGCCCTCAGCCATAAAGGAGGATAACTCTAAAGCTGAAAAGTCTCGCTATGAGGCTTGGGAGCGATCCAACATGCTGAGTCTCAACCTTATGAGGATGTCGATGGCTGATAACATAAAACCATGTATGCCCAAAATTGAGAAAGTACGAGAATTCATGCAGAAGGTGAAGAAGTATTCGCAATCTAATTTGGCCAACAAGTCAATTGTAAGCAGCCTAATGAGCCAGATGACTACAAAAAGGTTTGACTAGTCCCAGCCAATTCATGACCATGTGACTCGGATGTCTAATTTGGCAGCAAAGTTAAAGACCCTTGGGATGGATGTAGGTGATATATTCTTGGTCCAGTTAATAATGAACTCTCTTCCTTTTGAGTTTGGTAAGTTTCAGGTGAACTATAACACCATTAAGGATAAATGGAACTTTCAAGAGTTAAAGGCCATGTTAATTCAAGAGCAGGGGGGATTAAAGAAGGTGAGGGACCAAGGAGTTCATCTCATAGGTCATGATGGTGCTAGCAGCAGCAAAACTAAACCGAGTATGAAAGATAAAAAGAAGGGTAAGTCTTTCTTCAAAGGACCTGATGGGAAAATATTAGGATTTTTAAAATGGGTTAGAATATTGCATTTGGGTCCGTTTCATAGATTTTGTTAAACGGGTTGTGTGCATCCGTCTTAAATGAGACTAAACCTTACTTTGAGCGTTCAACCTTCTAAATAATGACTATATTTTTACGTTATTGTTTGTTACGGAATAGTATAACAATAACCTATCCTTTCACTTTTTTAAAATTCTTGTTTTATGTTGACCAGTTTTGTTATTATGAAAGGTGGTGTTGCTGATTGACCCGAACGATAGACCATCAATCCCGTACACTCAATAGAACAACACATGAATTATATTCAACTACTAAATTATGTAAGAAGTAGCTCACAACCAAAACTATTTATATGACGACTTATTAAGAGGCCATTGCCAATATTAAAATTAATACAGCCGGGTAGGTGGGATTCAGTCAAGTGTTATTTAAAAAAAAAATCTTCAAAAAAAAAAACACCTTTATCATGATGTGAGTTATCACATAACCTAAACCTTTCACTACGTAGCCCAATGTTCTATTAGTTTGGAAGAAGGGTAGAAGCAATAAGTATATACTATGATTATTCAAGTTACTTACAATATTTATGATATCTGTCCTATGTGACTGAATCGTTATATATGTGCTTTAAGTAGGATTAAATTATTTGCCATATCCTCTTTTATAAGTCCAAATCCTTGAAAATTACTTTCTTAATCCATTTGAAACTTATTACCATCATATGAGTAATACAAAACTATTTAAAATATTTGGATTCTAATTCTTCCAATGGGCGTCATTAATAGAATTATCGCCAAAATGTCATGTTAATCGTAATTTGTGCGATCATCAAAGACATTAATTATAGTAGTTTATTGATTTAGTTTGCAAATATTACTAGTCTGATTACTTAGTGCTTGATTGTCCCCTGATCACTTGCTTGTCTGCTTGTTGATTGTTGATATGCTAAATTATTATGAGAATAGTATTTAGTGGTGGACCTAGGTACCTATCACTATGTTGCTTCTTAAATGTCGTTGTAGACGAATAAGATACAATAAGGAACATTTTAATGTACTGTTTGTCCAACAATATGGGAGATCTTGAAGCAATACTGACGTTGGTGTAGACAACTGTCAACAATGCTGACATTCTTTGGATTAAATTATTTTAACCATAGCAATAATCATTTCTTTCCTTGAGTTATATTTTTCGCTAATTTAACAAAGTAGAAATTTCTTTGACAATATATTAGTAAGGTTATATTTCCTTATACTCATTAATGTTACCCTGTATAATCTCCCAACTTCTATTATTTTTCTTATAGTAATCTTACGAATGTTTCCTTATTTACCTCAAAAACCTATAAAAGTTTATATTTCTTTAACTTCTATAATCCTCCATAAAACATTAGCACATCCTATAACGTTATTGTCACTACTTTGTTTACACACTATCATGAAATTCCAAAATTACAAATCTATTGAGTATCATCACGTATATAGCAAGCAATCAAAACCATAAGAGTGTCGCAGCGGAAGCTTTTCTAGAAGAACCAAGTGCAGTCAATGAGCGAAATTGTTGAGCATCCAATGAAGCTAAGACGTTTTATCGATATCTCGAGCAATGCAACTTTACCACAATTGAAGACTCACAGACTTGTAGTTAGCTCACTTTCTCTATCTCTATTGTGAATATATATATTTAACTGCCTCATTGGATCATAGTTAGCCCATTTTCTCTTACTCTTATAAAATTAACTAATTTTTCACAATATATTTGATCTTAACTCTCATTTAATCTAGCATAATAAACTCTGGTAATTTTTCGTGCCTCTACTTCAATTTTCACATGTTCGTAAAATAAACCATAATCGTTCTTATCTTCTTTTCAAATATTTTGTGATCCCACGATTCTATCTCAGATCGTAATTAGTTCAAATAAACTTTTGAAACCCAAGCTATTTTGATATTTATTTCCTCTTCTAAGATAAGATGTTACCTCGAATCTTTCGTTTCAATTGTGCTCATGATATCTTTTAACTCCCATATCTTAGGTTCTATTATTCTCTTATTTATTCTTAATATTTATTTATTATATCGGTTTCTCAAGCTTTTAACTTTCATTTTATTTTTATGTATTTTTGAACTACCTTAGATCATCATCATTTGAGAGGTTAAGTCACGTTCCTTCCCCATCCAATTCAATAACATTTTCTTTGTCAGGCCAAATTTCCTTTAGTTTCAATTATGTTTTAATATTAATTATGATCTCAATCTTTATTATCGTTAATCCTTATACATTTTTGAGTTATCTTTCCCAACTATTTCTGAAGTCTTCCTTTTTCTTAACTAAATCGACTAAGAAATTGTGTTTTAATATTTTTATTCAGGTTATCCAACATCTCTTTTGGTAACATACCATAAATGAAATATATCAATTTTACCGCTCAAAACATTTTCATAAATAATACGTTTCTTTCTAATAAATTATGATCTTTTTTATTTTTATTTTTTAGAAGACACTAACAATTAACTTAAATTTCAGTCTCGTACCAACTACACACTTCATTCTTAACAAATCTACCAATATTCATTAAGTTACATGTACTTATATTAGTATTCCGTAAGTTATTCCTCACATTTTCTAAGTCCTCCCTCATTTTCGATTCCTACCTAACGTTATTATTTTGAAGTCGCTAGATCCACTCTACTTTATGTCCAGCCTAACTTTATCGTTAAATTTAATTGCTGTTGATATATAAAACATGTGAATTTATGTTATCCTACTAAATTTATTTTTACATTTTCAAATTTCAAGTTTCGAGGATGATATTTTTTTGAGGAGTAGATTGTAACATTCTAGAATTTCATAATAATTTATATTTGTTTATATTCAATTATTATTATTGAAATTGATTTTTCTTATTACAATTTCTTTTCAATCTCATAATTTTAATCCTAATTCAATCGAATTTCTAAAATCCAAAGTTTATGTTATTATTTATTCCAATGAATCATTTAGCCTACACTTCAACTATATAACTTGTTGTACATTTTATTCTTCGTTTCTTCTTGAGACATTTATAATTTTCTACGACCAATAAATGGGTATCTTCATTATTACAATTATCATAATCTTAGTATCATTTCATGATATATTTATTAATTTAACCAATTCATTAAATTAACATATTATTTTACATAGATCCCAAATAAGTTTTAAAATCACATTTTCCAGCTTCATTCTATTCTAACCCAATATTAATTGAATCCAAAAATGTTCCAAAATATTACTGATCGACATTGTCTGAACATAATTTTGAAAATTACATCTCTCTTGTACTATTTGAATTTTCAAAAGACGAATCCTTTATCAAACTCGACACCGAGACTACTACAAAGGCCAAATACCTCGAACTTTTTACCTCAGGTGACTCTCACACTTCAAGTTTCGAGGACGAAACTTTCTTAAGGGGGTGGATTGTAACACCCTGTAATTCTATTATAATTATTGCTTGATTTAAAAATGATTATTTAGGATAAAATCCATGTTAGCTGTGAAAATTTTGTTTAAAAACTATATTTCCAAATTCTAAAATATAGTCTACTCTAAATTCATATCCTCAGGTCCTTTTACCCTTACAACTTAGTTTTATTTCGTAAATAATATATAAAACATTTGATTAAATTTTTACGAGTACACTAACTTTTTTCTAAAATTATGATTGAGTAATTTTTCATATGTATCTCATTCCTCGGTCTTAACCCGTCAATACAAACAACCAAATATAGTTACTAAACTTATGCATTACAATTAGGTTATCCAATAAATAAGTTAAACCTTATACAAGTAGTAAACCTACATCCATATAATGCAAACTCTCATACAAACGATGAACTTTCGAGACGGAATTTCACCCAAAATCGTCAATTTTTACGCTTGCATGGACTACCCAATTTATTAGGGACAAAAAGAATGAAATGGTGACTTGATTTTGTACACACTTACCCCTGCAAATTCATCTTTGCGGCTGCCTCTTAACTAAGCCAATGAACGATGCTTAAACGAACACCAAAGCAGCCTACTTTCACCTAGCTTAGCCTCGTCATATCCCTACATGAACCCATACTTTTACTCCCCAATTACCCCTTCATCCCCTCTATAAATACTACCCCAAATCACCTTGTAAGCAATTCACAAAACTCACAAAAAAACGCAGCACAAAACATTTTCTCAAGTGTCTCGAAAAACAGAGTACAATTTGAGGTTTTTAAGGTCCGACAAGCCAAGTTTGGAGGGTTGTATCTACTGTTTTAATGAAGAAAATGAAGTAACGCTTTTTGCCCATTCTAGTCTGCACTTATTAATAAAAGAAGAGCCAAAAACCAGCCCCTTAGTAACTCTCTAACTAAGGTAAAAACATTACACAAAACAGCTACACACAATACTTTGTTTTTTCGCATGTTTGTTCGACTTTTTTTGTGTCGTTTATTCACCTGTTTTTACTTACGTTATAGCTGGTATGAACTCGCGTAGTTTGAGACAATATATTAGGATTTCTGTAGGAGAAAAGTTGGGTTTAAAAGCTTGCTAAATAATCGTATGAATCTGCTACAAATATCCCCTGAAAACCGCGAACGAAAATAGAGTAGTTGATAGGGTGTTTTTTTACTTTGGTTTTCAGTAAGTCCCAGTACTCCGTTGATCCCTAGTATGAAATAAAGGGTATCTACATGCCAAAAATTAGCATCATTCGTAAAGTATAAGATCTTCATATAAACGCCCCAAAACAGCTACATGAACGCACTTATAACTTGTTATAATGCTGAAAGTTTGCGAAGCGAATGTGACTAATGCCTTATTTCGTGACCAATTATCACTCTTATAAATATTACAAGTAAAATGAAATAAGTGAAGAAATCATTTAACTAATTTATAAGTTGATTATAATGCTAATTTACGTTATATGTATATTGTATGTATATATTAAGGTGGTGAAGAAGGTGATACTTTCGTGAATGAAGATTAACCTTTCAAATCTTATATCTATATCTACTAAATAAGGTACTTAAGATTCTTTCTTTGGTAATATTTATTTAAAATAATATTTATATGAGGTAAGAAAGTAAATTAATAAAATGAAATAACTACATTGTGACTTGGAGAATATAATGGACTAAATTTTACTATAATTTGGACAATAAACTTTATATTATTATGACTTGGACAATGGACAAATATACCTATGCATTGGAAGGACGGACAAATTATGACAATGGACTACGGACTCATTTACCTTTGCATTTACAGGATTTTGCGTTTATTTTATCGTATTTTATTTAATTTTCTTTAAGCTCTTTTATTTATTTCTTTACATTACGTATTCGTTTTTATTTTAAGACTGGACGCTTGAACCAA
>JAUEKU010164498.1:0-11929 GCA_032274805.1 Gypsophila paniculata
TAGAGTTAACTAATGTAATTAAGGGTTACGGTGTGGATTTGCAAAACATAGTGGTTACAACATAGAAAAGTCAAAAGTTCATGGTTACAACGTAGAATATCCCCTAATTAAAATAATAAATAAATAAACAAACAAATATATAAATAAGATAGTTGAAACATGTAATTTTTCGAAGGTCAGGTTAATCATGGATTCAATTAATTAGTTTTAGATAGATTGATAACTAGACAATCCGGTGACAACACTCAAAATTGCTAGTTTTATCATTTTGACTCGTTAAACCCCGTGATAGCACTGAAGTTTAATCATAATTAAACATATTAATTCAACCATAATAGCATTGCATTAAATTAAAATATTCGACAGCATTAAGAATACCAATCAATTGAATTTTAATGAACCAGAACAGCTGCAACTCAATAAAACTCAAATTATCATTCAAAATTCTAGTAATAAAATTAGACCAGAATAGTTGCAATCTAACTAAAATTACTATTAATTCAACTTACGACATATGTAAATAATCTAGGTGGCCAAACCAAATTAATAAACATGAATATGAAAGTTAAATCGTGAGTCTTATACGAATACCCAAAAACGAATTAATAATTAAGCACTAATAATCAAATCTCAAAACCCATTACAAATAATTATATTACATGCTCATAATAATTAAACTAAGAATTAATACAAAAAATAGATACAACCGTAAATAAATCGAACTCAAATCGAGTCTCGTCCTTCATTATGCGTGCGGTGTTGCATGTTCTCGAAAGTGGATGGCCTCTCGGCCAAAAGGCCGAAGGCCTTGCTGCTTTCCTTTTGTACGTGTGTTTTCTGTATTTCACTATATTATAGTTGCTGACTTGCATACGTATTTAATTTATATCGTATTCCTCGTACGGGGTTAGGAAATTATTGTTCTCGCCAAACTCTTTTCTTTCCTTATGTCAAATTTGCTCAAGTATTATCTTTTGGCAAATCTTTCCTTATCTTCAATAATTGTCCTTATGTTTTCCTTTTGCACTTAATTTTCTCTACACACAATTAAGGAAAAATCAATCTGAAATATATTTGAGAATAATAAAATGATCAAATATTATAATAAATACAAATTAGACTATTTAGTAACAAAAAAAAAATAATATAAGATCAATAAAATCTAAGACTCATAAAAATATTAATATTTTAACTCAAATAGATACGAAAGACGATATTAAAAATATAATACTAAGGGTAAAAATGTATACAAATATGGACTTATCAATAAGTATGAAGAAATGATGACTAGAAATGAAGAATTGTAGTCGAATTTTTAGTATTAGAGTTAAAAGAGCTAGGAAATAAGAAGGGATAAAAAATAGTATGAAGAAATGACGAAGAATTTATGAAGATATGATGAAGAAATTATGAAGACGTGATGAAGATCGAAAGTATGAGAAGATGTACTGAAAAATAGAGGAAGTGTCACAAATTGTGATAAAATCAGATCGAAGGACGAATTTAGATGAATTTTGTAAGCGGAAGTGATGAATTTAGGATCGAATGTTTGATACCATGTTGATATTCAAAGAAGGATGAGGAATGAAGAGAAAAGGAATTGTATTAGATGGTTTGTTTTGTTGTACAATAGATATAGATAGCTTATATACTACCTTATGTAACTCACTTTTTAACTAACTTCTAAACAAACTTTTAACCACCTTTTAACTACCTTCCCTTAACTAACTTACAACAACTTATTTTCCCTCCTTTTTCGTATTAGTTCCAACAGCTCTTAACTCTACTTATTCACAAGGGGTCACTACTGATAACAATCATGGTCATGTAGACATGAATGTGACTTTTAATTCAACTAATTTTCCTAGTAAAAACCCAACTTTCCCCTTGTCAGGTCAATTTTGGTTCCACCAACATGGTTCTCTACTCGGCTTTAGAAGATTAAAACATGGTTAGTTGCAGGGACGTAGCCAGGATAACAATTCAACCGGGGCCGAAAGAAATATTATGTACTCCGTATATCTTAAATATTTTCCAATCAACCAATCTATAAATTGACGTTGTGAAAATTTAGTAGTGTCTTTCCACACTAATTCTTTGATCTCTTGGTATAGTCAATAACCTCAAGGAGTGGATCATGTGGCTATGAGAAAACAATATCAACAACACTTTTGTCGCTCGAGCAAGCAATGATAACTCTCTTTCAGGTTCGTCTATCGTCTTGGAATTATTACATTTTGTTTACACTTCTAGCTGTGCTTTGATATATGCAACTGTTTTATCATGTCATCTTAACTGTTAATTAAGTTTTATTAAGCACTATCGTTAGAAATCACGAGTTTGTTTTTACAAACTCTAATTATAAACAAAATAAAAAAATACAAACACCAAAAAATAAATAATACGGAGTACGATGTATATTAAGGCGTAAAAGATTCCTACAAATTTTCTAATAAAAATTTAGAAGTGTCTCTCCATACTAATTCTTGTATGAGACGATTTTATAATAATTTATTGTAAGATCACTGCATTGTTAAGTTAACAATATTTAGCAAACTAATGACATGAAATATCAGCCAATTGCATATATGATCGACACATAACAATTAAATAAGTGATGCCAGATCGGTTTTTATACATTGCTTTAATATATAGAAAGATGATATCTCGGATGTCGATGGTGCTATACAATAATTGTACAAAAATTAAATAAGAGTCGACACCTAGGTTGGGTCTGTGCCTTAACCCTTGGAACCTATGTCCTATGCTCCTCTTCCACCTTCCTCGCTCTCTTATTTTGCTTCCCACTTTGTCATATCTGCTATATCTAAGTACCATTAACATGTTTGATTTGCTTTTCCATTCGATAGAGTTGAGACATGATAGTCATTCAAGGAAGATGATATGTGCAAACTAAAATTGCTGTGTCACGAAGTGCACTCCATTCATTGGTATTTTGCATTTCTAGTACATAAACCACGAACAATTAAGTGATGTTCATATACGATCGACTTAGTCTACAATATAGAACCTGATATAGGTATCACAACAGAAAATGAGCCATTTCCAGAATGTGAACACAGACGATCAAACGCATATATGCACGCACTAATCTGCTTTCAAATTTCTTTAAGCAACTCCTCTGATCATGAATTCCAGAGGACTTTCCCAAAGTAACAGAATGCCAAAATTTCGAAAGACTGATTCCCAAATTGGGAAATGCGAATAGTGTACTCACACGTTTGTGAGCCCTCTTAAACGCGTATATGCATGCATTTCTCTGGTTTCCAGGTTTTTTTTAGCAGGCCCTTTGAACATGAATTCCAGAGGACTATCCCAAAATTAACAAGATGCAAAGATTTCTAAGACTGATTCCCAAATTGGGCAATGCAAGTAATATACGCACACGTTTGTGATTACATTTAGTATGTCTTAAGAGTTTGATATTCATCCAAGGGTTGTAAGTAGTAAGTAGTAAGTATAGGCTTGTGTATATAAACATATGAGCACCATTTTCACATACATTTTTCGTGTATAAAATTCACCCAACATATATACATATGGAGTCGTCAATTATGATCTTATTCATTCTTCATGCTATACTTTGCAGAGGAGTGTTAGCTAGTGCTCCACAGATAATAGTAGCGGCTGATGGATCTGGCACATATCGAACAATATCAGAAGCATTATCTGCAGCACCCAACCGCAGTACAACGCAAATAAAAATTCTGGTAAAGCCGGGACGTTACAATGAGCAGGTTGTCGTTCCATCATGGAAAAGCAACATACTCCTGAAAGGTGATGGCGAAAATAGTACAGTAATTTTTTATGACAGCAGTCACGCGAAGCACATTGGTACAGCTGATTCAGCTACATTCGGTATATTGCTCTCCTTTCATTTTCTAAAGTAGAATTTCTTTGATGTCATTTGGCAAACCACTCCAGCAAGTATTAAATCCACGTTCATTTGTGAGCTATAAAACGACTCTAGTAAATTGGTGTAGAGAGACATTTACATATATGACTTGACTACTCTCGATAGTGTTCTCATAATTTTGGTTTGCACTTAATATTTGCTTAATTTTGTTGTCGTATGACAGGGGTAGATGCGGATGGGTTTATCGCTGAAGACATTACATTCTCCAACACAGCTGGCGTCTACGCGGGACAAGCTGTTGCATTCTGGAGTGCAGGGGATAGGACCGTTCTTCACCGTTGCACTATAGAAGGGTATCAAGACACACTCTACTCCCAAAGAGGTCGCCACTTCTTTCGCGACACCACAATTTATGGCACAGTTGACTTCATATTTGGTGATTCGAAGGCTGTCCTTCAGAATTGCAACATATGCTTCCGCATTCCTATCAAAGGACAGCCAGACGTGCTTACGGCTCAAGGAAGGGAGCGTAAAGACGGTTCTACTGGAATTGTACTCCACAACTGTACACTGACGGCTGATCCTCTTTCACCCGAGTCTCCTCAAGGAGCCTACCTAGGCCGCCCCTGGAGGGCATTCTCGAGGACCGTGATTATGGAGTCTTTCTTAGACTCAGTAATCAATAACGAAGGCTGGCTTGCTTGGGGAAATAACAATGGAAGCCAGTCTCAAGTGTACTACGCCGAGTACCACAACCGAGGTCCTGGAAACAATACTCGTGGGCGCCTTCAATGTCCGGGGTGTAAAGTTATCATGAACCGTCAAGAAGCCGAACAATTCACCGTCAGGAATTTCCTTAATGGAGTGGATTGGATTCCTTCGACCGGAGTTCCCTTGTTCCCAGACCTTATGGGTTAGATAATTTGTCGCATTTTTTTCCTTTGACTCAATAAAATCGTACTACTATTATCGGATGTAGGTATTTAATAGTGTATATTAGTATATATGGGATGTTCCGAGATTCTAGGATTCAAAACCATGAACTGGTAACTATTAAAAATTAAAAAGATAAATATTTCATATTCAGGTCGCTAGAGTAACGTATACTTATTTGCATAGTTCTCGAGTTTTCACGACAGTGTTAGCTCACATACAAAGCTGAGTCACTGTAAGTCTGTAACCAATTAAAGTTTCGGAAATGTTAAAATTTCGGCAACTGCACAAGCTACGTGCAAAATTCATCGTTTTAACATGTAATCAAAAGGCGAATAAATATCCACAAAGAGTACTGCAACTAAACGAAGGATTGGGCCCATGAAGTCCATCTTAGAGAAGCTGTTGAAATTGTATTTGGAGAGTTTTGCTAACAATTCTTAAATTTTATTCCTCATCATACAAAACTAGGTAGTACTTTGATTACGAAAAACACATGCTGGAAAACCAAGAAGACTATAATCACTCAATGTAAGATAGCTAGTTGGATCCGGAGTTGCAAGGAGGCAAGTCTGGAGCATCGCAAAGGCATTTGTTGCGAGCGTAGGCCTCAGGGCCGAACTTCTTGAAAGGCCCACCCTGGGGCACCTTGCCACAAAGTTGGTTGTCACTCACTGCAAAAGACCTCAACTGTTGGAGCTGACCGAGCTGGCTGTTGAGGGAACCATGTATCTTGTTGTTTGATACGTCCAACCCTTTGATTCCCAAGGGCAGTTCAACATTACTGAAATCAAACTGCAGCTGATTATTGCTCAGGTTCACTTCCTCAATAGGCTTGTCTTTTCCAAGTAAAAAGGATGCATCCCCTTCGAACTTGTTGTCCGACAAATCTAAATTGACAAAATTGACATTCCCCAACGACTTGGGAATAACCCCTGATAGCTCCTTGTTACCATTTAGCCACAATGACATTTTGTTCTTGAATAGCCCGAAACTCTCTGGAATTGGACCGCTCAGCATGTTGCCGTCGAGTTCAATCTCATATAGATTGGGAAGGAGAGCGAGAGAGGCAGGAATGTTGCCAGAGAGGCGGTTGTGCGGAAGACCGAGCTTGTTGAGGGTCGTCATTCCGGAGAAATCAGGAAGGGGGCCGCTCAAATTAGCGGTGCCTATAAATAACAGGTGAAGGTTGGTGAGTTTGAAGATGGATTCGGGTATGGGACCCGAGAGACCAGGGATGTTTTCCATGACAAGTATCTCAAGCATTGACAGGTCTCCAATAATAGTTGGCATTTCGAAGCTGGTGCTAACAGGGTCTCTAATCTGTCTAACAAACAGAGACGTGACCCGACCTGATGATCCGCATTCCACATTTCCCCACCCGCAACAATCGGTTTTGGGGTCCCATGGAGAGAAGGGGTCTATGTTATTAAAATGATTTTTGATTTTCAGAAGAATATCTTTGTCATGGGGATCACATATTTCAGCATCACTTACTGCTGCAGCTAATAACCAAATTAACAACAGGCTGAGTGCATACAACGCTGCACAACACCGTTTTGGAACCACCTCCATCACTAGGGCTGAGCACGGATCGGATAATCCTCCCAACTTTCAATCTTTGTATATATACCGCTCCGACGACATACTATCCAAATCAAATCAAATCAAATCAATTCCAATAATCAAATCTCTGTTAACAATATATTTCCAAAATTTCTATGCCATATCTCTAGCTTTTGGTATCAAATCATAACCATATCTCTTAGCTTTCGATATCAAATCATTCCCTGATATGGAGTCATTTATAAAAAGATTGTGATCAGTAACGGATTAAGTGATGAAGTTATTAATTCAAAATCAACCAATTAAAAACCCAATTATTTGGCTACGATGAGTTACGATTCGATTAAAAATCAAGTTTTGTCACTAATTATTATAATTTGTTGATTATTATGCGTTTTTTTTTTCGATTAAAAATCACGTCCAGGTTATACTTGTCAACTTCAGGTTAAACACAATCGGAAATAATACAGGTCACAGCACTACGACCACGGACAGATCGATGACAAGTCAAAAACATTCGAAATCAACGTATTTGAAATCAACATCACCAATTCGGCAACGATGTGAATTGTGAATTACATACTCCGTAATCAACTTGATGTGAATTGTGTCGTAAATCAAAGCACCAACCTGCATAGAAATAAAAATCAGCATATCTTTGTCAAGGAACTTTAATAATAATGCCTTTATTTATGCAGTGGCAGTGCTAACCAAAGGCGACGGCTGTGCGTTCACAAGTAGTCTAACATACATCGTCTCTATACGACAAGAAGATTATGGTTAACTCTGAACTAGCCTCTTCGATAATGGAAATAAACTCTCGACATAATCTTGAGGCTCAAAAACAAGAAAACCAAGATGTTTCAACATCCCAGTTGAGGGATTATACACGCCGGAGTATGTTTCATAAGAGTCTATAGGGCTGATATGAAAAAATACATCACCATCCGCTCTAACTGCGCACAACGTTAGATCATCCGATGAAGGAAACGGTCCAAAAGTGAGCAAATGTTGCCATGCTGCTGGGATTCCAGAATTATCATCAAATTCAGTAACAACCCAAACGTCGAAATCCGACACAGCCTTCCCCAAATCGGTACGGGTAACGACATAAGCAAGGGAGTCCTTGTACGTTGTCATCTCCCAGTCGTATTTGTATCCAATGTCGGACCCAAAAGCATTTTGCGGAGGATTAAAAACCTCGAAAACTTCAGTAGTGAAATTAAACGATATGATAACTTTGGTGCAGCTGGAATACCAGTAACAAACACCATTGAGGTATGTTTTCATCAACCTAGCGCCGATAGAAGGAAAAACCATAGGCAATACTTGGTTTAGCTTCTTCCACGATTTAGCGGCTAACGAGTATACTTCATAACGAAGCAATACATTTTCCTCACCACGAACTTCTCGCAAAATCTTAAAATCATGTGAGATGGAATCATAACCAAAACCAATCAACCCGAGATCATATTCATGAAATCGATATGAAATACAGGGAGTCTGCCAAGGAGGTATGGCCATGAAGTCTCGCGTTGCTGGATTCCACAATCCCAAGTTCTTAGAACCCCAAAGAAAGCCAACGATGCCATTCACAACGCCACCAAAAAGACCAAGGTTATATAACTCATGGTCAACCGTGAAAGAAGCCGCACTATCATGAACTAAATCAGCCGTCAAATCCACAGGAATGTCACCATTCTGTTTAGAGAGAACGGACACACAAAGTTCAAATCCCCAAGAATTAAGGGGCTTAGTGTGACTGATAATGGGAACGTCCTTATTCGCCCTGCAAATGGAACACTGAACTTCGTAATGTCTCCTAATGAAGTGAGCGTTGTCAATCAGGGCACGCCATGATTTACACACGCATCTCAGCCGCAATAAGTGTCTCACTGGTAGTCTTGACAATATTTCAAACATAATATCCTCCGGAAAGATATATTCATCCCCAATCTCTACATTTCGCAGCATTAGTTGTTGTTGTCGTTGTTGTTGTGGTTGTGGTCGTTCATCCTCCGGTAGCATCTTCTAATGAGCTCAATAGATTTGTTGTCGCCTTTCAAGCAGTTTAGTGATGTCTTTTTAATCGTATTATATAAGAAAGTACTCCCCCGTCCCAGTCAATAGTTTACGTTTGGTTTTAACGTTTGCAAACGCTCGTTTGGTTTTATTATTATGTTTAGTTATATAATAGTAAAAATTACTCATGAAAAACGAATCAAACACCTACCACATAACTACATTTTATATGATACTGTATTCAGAGTATTTTTAAAGAATGTCGTATTTTGTAAATAGTGTCTAAAACACAAACGTAAACTATTGACCGGGACGGAGGGAATTCCTATTTATGTAATTAAACCAGACTAATTAAAACAAAAAAAAAAATGGTTGTGAGACCATTGTGAGAATTTGAGTTGGAGGGAAGGGAAGGGAAGGGGAGGGGAAGTCCGATTGCTCTTGTTTGATTAATAAATGAGGGCGGGATTTGAAGGGATCCATTTTGAAATTTCCGATAAACTAAAATGTCCAAGTTTCATTCCCCTTCCTCCTTTTCCCTTCATTTTTGTTATCCAAACGACCTCCAATCGTCACGTACAAGTTCTTGTAAATGACAAAAACATGGACAAACATATTTATATCTCCCTCGAATCCACCCAATTGTTAATTTAGGAGTGAAATTTTGAACTTCTAGAGAAATAAAATTGTTTCCAAACTAAAAGAAAACGGAAATGATGAGATGCAAACCTGAAATCGATGAATTAAACACGGGCAATAGATGATTAAAAGCAGTTTTTGCAGTGGCTGTGATGGCTTACTGAATGAATACTCACTGATGCATGGAATTGTTTTGTGGGGGTCAATCTTAAAATCTTACTATTAAATGGGATTCATAAATTCTTATCTTACTCACCTACTCCCAAATTTTTCATTTTATTTTTGGCAAGTCTCCGAAAGTGATATATTCGTCTTAAAATTATAACGGGTTGGATTCATCTTTCTAACATATTAATAAAATGTATAAAAATGATAGTAACATTTTACATAATTTTGTCAACCTATTCTCAAATATAAACATAAAAAATTAACGATGTTTATATTGTGGTGTAATATATGAGTATCATTTACTAATAATCTGTTTACAAAATATTTGAAAATGATATGTACATAAATGATACTCCGTAACATATTATATAATTATGTTAATATATTTCATAAATTTATTAATTAGTTTTTTATTTCTATGTTAGTATGTTGACAAACTTATGTGATATGTTACCTTTTTGTATATTTTGTTATGATGTTGAAATTTTATTTTTCATCTTCTTTATTCAAAAAAAAAAAATAAGTGAATAGATCCGACCTCTTTTAAGCTTAAGACATATCTAACCTTTTTAAATGAGAATTTCCCTTTTAGTTTAGGAAATATTATCAATTATAGCCTTGTGAAACACTTAATTATTAACTTACGATCTTATAAATATCTTTTTTTAGTAAATTACAGCCAAATTTTGTGTTTCGTTCAAAAATTATAACCAAAACGGAGCTCCGGCGGGTTAAAATCATAAAATGTCGAAAAAGTTAAAAGAAAATCCCAAACATATTATTTTTGGACAAAAATACCCTCATATTCTATATATATGAACATAACTACCTTTCACCCTTTATTTGTTTCTCATTGTTCCAATATATTTACTTCATTTCACTCCAAATTCGATTTTCTCTTTTCATTCCAACCCAAATTCTAAATTGCTTGAAGGCTCCATACTAACCAATGAGTACTGCAAAAATTGTGTAATTTTATGACGAGTTAAATGGATAAATTTTAGTCCTCGTAATGTGTAAGAAATGAGTTTTTGTCTAAAGATTGGTCTACAAGCCAAACAAATTGTAGTAAAATCATCCATTTTTTGTTAATGAGAGTGATTATAGTTGTGGAGAGTGATTAATGAGAAAGAATGTTCAAACGTAGAAGGGAAAAAGAAAATGGGGTGAACTGAGAGTGGAAAAGAGAGGGAAAAGTCAAATGAGATGAGTAATTAATGAGGGATAAATCGGTTATTTTATGTTAAATATTAACGAAAATATAGTTTGGCCGCATTGCTTTTAATTTACTAAAAAAATATTGATAAGACTGTAAGTTAAAAATTAAGTGTTTTATAAGGCTGTAATTGATAATTTTTTTTTTTAATTCTACGTAGTATTTCTTTTTCGACAAACAATAAGTCCTCTTAATAGTATATTTGTAAGTTAAAATGGGTCATATATGTTAGATAAGAAAAATGAAATGCTTAGAAAATGCCAATTTGTTTGTCCTATTTATACAAGTGGGTTATTATTTGATCCGTTTTAAGGTTAAGACGAATAATTCGTCTTAAATGAGAATTTTGTGTCCGACAAAATTAATGGTCCATTCGTCCTATCATTTTCATTTTTGAAAGTTTAAACTTTTATAATTTGTGTTTTTCAGTTCATATCTAGTAAGACCGTCTTATCAATAAGACATGCATGGAAATTAATGAAATCACCCACAAATGGTAGTCGTAACTCCTCTCATGTGAGAGGTCTTATTATAAGTTTATAATACCACCGTCTTATTTGAGAATTTTTTTTTTTAAGTGAATAATAATTTATTAATAGAATGTCAAACAACTGTACACCTAGAAAATATACGTATAATTAGAAACGGATCCACGAAAATCAAAGGAGAAAATTTCTCATGTAAACTAAGTATCTCAAAACTTGGTTTGACAATTCGGTACGTCCTCATTTTGCTATCTTCTTGCAGCTTTTCAGAATCCTTCGTTCGATTCATCATGAGAGAAATAAAATCGTTGACATATTATTTGGGTCAATTGAAAATAAGAGCGACGAACCATCAACAAATTACTCTTACTTATAGCACCAAAAAAATTTAGCCCTGCAGTAATGTAAAGGACTTAGACCTCAAAATAAAGGACTGAAAAACGACTACTTTCACCAAAGGATAGACATTTACTAAGTAAGTGACTAATTTTCATTATCATTAATTGAAAATAAAACAATTTTTGGGCTGATCATCGATTATCATCGACGACAGTCCCGTAGGGGAAGAGAATTATTAGACATACTAACATGTTACAATTTTAAGTAAGAATTGGTGTATTTGATTTTTATTTATCTTAATAATAAAAGTGCTTCTTCGGTCCTTTTAAGATAAAATCTTATATTTGAATGAATTATTTGAGGAGTTATGTTTGTAAGTGAGGCTTTAAACATTAATAGCTCAATTACGAACGATACAATTACTTAATTCGTTCATAGGACCTTCGATTAGAAACAAATCACATTCATTACGTACCTTGGTCAGACATGGTTCCGGGCGCTGTAAGATGGACAAATTCCGGCGTCGGTGGGGCGGCTGAAAGAGCGGCGAAGGCACGGTGGCAGAGGTGCGGTGCAGGTCCTTTTGAAACCTAGTTTCTCCTCTCTTTCCCTTAAACCCTTAATTTGTTATTTTCCTTATTGTGTGTTATGTTGTGACAATAAAGCTAATGACGGTTTAGCTTA
>JAUEKU010164509.1:0-11929 GCA_032274805.1 Gypsophila paniculata
GTTCAATTAACCGAATTTGAGAACGCAAACTTATGATCGTTTAATTTGCTTCTATAGCTCAGGTCACTTTCAAACTTTTAATAGAATAAGACTATTTAACATTTAGGACCATAATTTGGAAATACTCTATAAACTACAATAACTACCAACGCAATAAGGCAGCATTTTGTAACCATGCCACACCAAGTTAAAAACATAAGGAACGTCCCACGAGTTACACGCGAAACTCAAGGCACATCACACTACAAATACAACACCAACATACTCTTCCATCTCCAAAATCACATACTCAAATTACAAAATCATTTCGATCACTCGTCGCTAAGCTCACTTTCCGGCGAAAAAACTCGTAAAAAAAATGGTTCATAAAAAGTTGAACATAGTCATGTACCCGTGGCTAGCATTCGGCCATTTCATACCGTACCTACACCTTTCAAACAAACTCGCCGAGAAGGGCCACAAAATTACCTTCTTACTCCCCCAGAAGGCTAAACTTCAACTCGAGTCACAAAACTTATACCCTTCTCTGATCACTCTTGTTTCTATTACTGTCCCACAGACTGACACCCTTCCTCTCGGGACCGAAACCACGGCTGACATTCCCCTTAGCCAGCATGGGGATTTGTTAATCGCCATGGACCGTACTCGACCTGAGATAGAGTCCATACTCTCCACCCTTGACCCGAAACCAGACCTTATTTTCTTCGATATGGCGCACTGGGTGCCTGTCGTAGCGGCTAAACTTGGTATCAAGTCTGTGTCGTACAACATTGTCTGCGCCATATCTGTAGACCTTGTACGAGATTGGTACAACAAGGTTGATAACGTGCCAAGTTGGTCGTTGAAGCACGAGACGTCACTGAATTCTGGGAAGGAGATTAGCATCCTCGACCGAGCTCTGATTTCCCTAGGGACGCCGGATGCAATTGGCATCCGGACCTGTAGGGAAGTAGAGGGGGAGTACTGTGACAGCATAGCGGCCAGGTTTAAGAAACCTGTCCTGCTAAGTGGGACGACCCTGCCAGAAACATCCGACCCACTTGATCCACGTTGGGTCAAGTGGCTCGGAAAGTTCGAGGAGGGTACGGTGATTTTCTGCTGCCTAGGGAGCCAGCACGTGTTAGACAAGCCCCAGCTCCAGGAACTGGCGCTGGGGCTTGAAATGACAGGGTTGCCATTCTTCCTGGCAGTAAAACCGCCAGTAGGATATGCAACCCTGGACGAGGTACTACCAGAGGGGTTCTCAGACCGTGTTCGAGAACGAGGGGTGGCCCACGGGGGATGGGTACAACAGCCGCAGATGCTGGCACACCCGTCCGTGGGGTGCTTCGTGTGCCACTGTGGGTCGTCGTCAATGTGGGAAGCATTGGTGAGTGACACACAGCTAGTGTTGTTCCCTCAGATACCAGACCAAGCACTGAACGCGCAACTGATGGCGGATAAGCTGAAGGTGGGAGTGAAGGTGGAGAGGGAAGGCGATGGCGGGGTGTCGAAAGCGGTGTGGTGTGGAGCAATAAAGAGTGTGATGGATAAGGATAGTGAGATTGGCGAGGTGGTGAAGAAGAATCATGCTAAGTGGAGAGAACTACTGATTAATGAAGAGTTTGTGAATGGGTACATTGATAGTTTTATCAAGGATCTACAAGATCTTGTTGGACAGTAGATTGATAATTTGATTGGTCGATCATACGGTTCTCGTGGAGTGCTATCTACCTTCTTCTTCCGAACTTCTTCTCTGCGGTCTAATCGTGCACCCTTGTTTGTGTCTGGGGACTGGGGAAATGTGATAAGAATGAGGTTGAGAATATAAGGTTGAAATTCATCACTTCCCTGGAACTTTTAAAGAATTGTACTTCGTATTTTCTTTTGACATCAAATAAAGTGTATTTGGAGCATACAAACACATATACCGAGTATTTCTTTTTTTCTTTTATAAAAATAATCGATTAATTGGATATCAAATTATACGTACAAAAGATATGTTAAATCGGAAACAGCCCGTATAAACGATAAATTGCAACTTCCTCACTCCAACGTCCTCCATCTCTCTATCCTCCTCCCCTGTCAACCATCAACCTATTCGCCCTTCCAAAAGGTTCACCCACCATCTCCCCACCCCTGATCCCCTCAACATCAAGCTCGCCCATCTCGCATAATACCCCTGCAACCCTAACAGAAATGAAGCTCCGACTCCTCCCCTCAACCACACATAGGACACACAACAGCTGCACGACCTGATCTGTGGGCTCGAAGCTAGGTCATCGGTCAACCAGTGCTTTGAAAGTCATGGGGACCGTAACTGATTATACAAATATTGGTATGAAAAACATGGGATCAGAGTTCATGTGACCACAGATAACATACTGAAAATGAAAGATAATCAAAAAGGTTTTGACTCTACAAACAATAGTCTTCCATTACCAACATGTCATACACATCATTTACATCTTAAACTAATTTCATTGGCAAATCATCAATAATTTCAACCAAACACTTACAAAAAGCCGCTGAGAACCGGTTTAATCTATTCCGTCATTAACGACAAAAGGAAAGCATCCAAGCTTATTGAAGCAAAGCAGGTGCATACAAAGACTGTAAAATAGATTACCTCCCAGAACTTTATGTTTTTTAACCGGCTTGCTCCATACTGTACCACTTTTCGATATAAGGTCTCTGTTCCTATGCTGCTTTACAACTCATTCACATAACTTGACTGTCATTCAATCAATCTTCATTTGCGACTTCTCCCTTACCGAGAGGACGAAGGTGAAAAAGATCCGTGTAAAGAGATCTCCCCAACTGAACTAACCTAAACACGAATACGGTAAAGTTGCTTATTTGGCCAGGATGTCGAAGATGTTTCATCTTTCCGTGATCTCGTGGCTCAAGAGCCTTCACCTCTGTACCATGTTCAGACTGCCTGCCCGCTTCCACCTCCATTGTCTTCATCATCGAAGTTCTGACCAGAGAATTCTGCAAACACAAATTGGAGTAAATGAAGGCAGTGGCTACATATGTTTATTCTGCTCAAGTTCATTCAGAGAAGTAATCACTAAATTCACTAACAAGAACTCATATGTTTAGTGCGTTGAAAAGCTGTTTGGTAGTAACATAGACCATTCTAGACAAACTCAAACAGATTGAACTAATGAGATTCGGCATGTGCTAACCTATGAGAAAAGGATGGGAAAACTACAGATGTGATAAACAGCCATTTCTTCCAGGCGAAAAAAATGGGCATTGGCCTAAAGGTGAACGGTAAATTTAATTCCTATTAGCAAAGGACCGCATGTCTATGATACAGCGATACAAATATACATATTATCTCCAAGCTCCATTTGAATTGTCCGTAAGAAAAGACATTTGAGAGTAGATGTTTTAGGTTAGCTTCAAACATACATAGTGTGGTTTCCACATTCAAAAACAAATAGCTACTTCCCAACATGATTACCTCTGCTAAATATATACTCCCTCTATATCATTCATTTAGCCCCATTGGCCCACTTTTTTCCTCACAAAAAGTGGGTCCATGGGGCTAAATCATTGAAATTGAGGGAGTACCTGTACTATGAGCACATATATCATTACTAATGCCGATTTATCTGGTCATATAAAAGTGCATGAATCGTGATGTATTACCTCTACTAATGCTCGAATCTTGATAAGCTTGAGCGTTGGAAGAGTGTTCCGTGATATTCACAAACCCACACGTGTACATCATTCTTCCTCGAGCTCCCATTGGCTGACCTTCAATTGAAGCATTATCCTGGACAGTTTCGTTTTCTCTGCTTTTAGCTCTAATGTGCTGAATCCATGGGTTGCGCAAAAGAAACTGACGATCTTCCATTTGTTGAGTATGTGGGTCACTTCTGCCAACTTTAATTCTCTGCCAGCAACCAAAAAGGTGGACCTTATACTAAGAAAATAAAGGAAAAATTGGTCGAAATGATTGACCAGCAAGGAAAGATAAACATAGCTACATTCTACAAACGAGGAGAACACGAGTATTGGATTGCCCAAGGTCTGTGGTACAAAAATGCACCCATAAGGGCATAGAAAGTTTTGGTTGTCGAGTAACGTCAACTCATGATTTCTAGTGTGCATAAATGTCGAAAAGGTACACAGTGCATACTTGTGCAGCGGGATTTGATTCAGATTGGTTGCATGATCTCGCATGTGATCGTTGCTTTTGTGAGTGAAAACCACTAGCTTCGATAGAATTGTATAGTTGCTGAACAAACGAAGCTTCCATAGACTTGAGATATGAACTATGCTTTTCATCAGTCCACTCTGAAGACGTAGCTTCCTGTCACAAAAAAAAACCATCAAAATTCAATCATAGATTCATAGTAAAGGGACTACAACGGCAATCCTTAAAAGGAGATCATAGTCCTTCACTAACACCGCCATTGCGTGAGGGATTAAGAGAGACGGAGGGGAGGAAAAGGAAGGGGAAAGATTTATGATGTTTCCTTTTAAATCCGTCTTATGTAAGAACTTCGGAAGGATTTTGATTCGATTTGATATCGGATCACTTCATTTTTCTACCCTCGTTACCTCCTACCCCAACTTACTATCCAAACAACGATAATTGTCCACCTCCCCTCTCCTTCCTTCCAAATTTCGTCTCCCAAAGTCACGAGTCCTAATCGTTCAAAAGCTAGACTGAAGTTAACACAAGTAACACGAATCCTCGTACACTATCAGCACATCAAAAACTTTAAAAAAGATTAGTTCGTCGTAAAAACATTTATTGAACACCTCTAATAATATCGTCCACAAATTCTCAATAAGACCGAGGCGATGGCTGAGCTCCGATAATAGGTTCTTATACCTTAACATCCCCCTAACGCGGAAGTTAAACCTCATGGCATGAGGCTCTATTAAAGGAACATCTCAACCAAAACATCGTACGTTTCTTATACTAGATCATCAACAACAAATATCAAAATTACGCCAAATAAAATCAACACACAAAAAATAAAAATAAAATAAAAAAAGTAATTAAATTCTGAAGCGACATCGAAATTACCGAGTCGGAATTCTCCGTTTGTTCAGAAATACCGGCCGCCGCGACCGCTGACGTCCGCGAGCTCATCTCTATAACAATTCACCGAAACAAAGAGAGAAAAAATAATTAAATTTTATCTTCTATTTTATTTTTTAAATTTCGGAAGAAAATAAAATAGGTTGGATATTATAAACATGGGGGGTGCATGGACACACTAGGTCTCCAGGAACCCCGTCACGGTGATATTATAAGACGGTCTGATACGAGAATTTGTGAAGTATGGAGGAAGAAAAGAGGATGAGAAATGAGAGAGGGGGAGGGGGGAAGGCGGTGGTGAATTAGTGAAGGTGGGACAAAAAAAGAGCAAAGTATCACAGTTGGCAACACTTTTTCCACGTGTCAGTTTTCTAAGGGCTGTCCACATCAGCTGTGGGCCCACCTTGTGCTTAGATATTTTGCTTTTGGGGAAAAATATCCTTTGCGTGGAATTTCCGTTGTGTTCTTTTTGCTCCTTATCATCTAGATATTTATTTTTTCTTTTTTCGAATGGAAATACAATCTAAGATATTTTTTGTTCACATTATTCAAATGAAACGGTGATATTTTTTAAAGTCTTATAATAAAATCTCTCACATGAGAGAATGGAATAACGGTTTTATTCAGTGGCATAGCCAGGGTTGGACGCCAGGGGGCCGAAAAATTTTAGGAGGGGCGGAGTATTAAGGAATTTAAAAATTTTAGAAAAATTTCGAAAACTTTAACCAAAAATTGAAAAAATTTCAAGGTTCAGGGGGGCGGCCGCCGCCCCTGTCTCCGCCCCTGGTTTTATTGGAGACCAAGTGATTTTTGTTAGCTCGTTCATTTGATTTATTCATATTTTTATGTGATATCATCATATTTTTTGGAATTTTATCTAATATTTATTTTCTTCCTAAATATCATTGGTAATTTTATACTTAGTAAACACTTACTAAAATACTTAAATATTAAAAATTAAATTTTTAAAGAAACAAATTTTGTAATTAATGACATTTTCAAAAAACGAGAGATATCTCGTAAAATTCAAAAAAGTAGGAGGGTGCAACATATAAAAACTTTTTACGATTTATTGTTTTTCGTGATTTGTGGAATGGTATGTAGTTGATAAATGAGCTTATCGTGAATGAATGAATTATAATCATATACTAATATGTATACTTTAAAATAATTTCACATATAATTTATCAAACATTTCAATTACTATTACTATTGGTATCAAAACCCAAGTTGGACGATAATGGAAGCAGATTAAATTGTGCGATAAATTTGTTGAAAAAATTTGCTTTCTAGAGAATGCAAATAAGATTATTAGAATCTACGTCTTCCAACGTCTTCTGTTGGAAGACATAAAACCGAATTCCATGGAGAACCTAGAAAGGGAGAACTTAGATAGGCAAGCATTATGTGTGGTCTGATTGACGATGGCTTGAAATGTCGCATTTAATGTTGTGAATGCCAACACTGCGATGGAATTGATGAATGCCCTACAAAACATGTATGAAATCCTTATACGACAAATAAAGTGTTTTTGATGCGCAAATTATTTGGTTTGGAGATGCATGAAGAAACCGCAATGGCAGATCATATTAATGAATTTAATGAGATTGCATCCACCATAGAGTGCAAGAAGCCATCTCTATCCAGAATGATTTCGGCACTACAGCCAGAGATATACTACTGCGTATAAAGAATTGTTAAAGGAGAAGAGGAACAACCGAATGCTAAATAAAATTATACAGCTTTTCAAAAGGCTTAAATAGCAGAAAGCTCGACTTCCCTGTTACAAGGACGATATGCCGCAAAGGTGTGCTCATTTGAGAACGACCCAGGATTGAAGCACGTTACTCCTCCATACTTAAACGACTTCTGCTCACTTCTATCTCCCAAAATTATCTGTAAAGCAAAGCATTGTTAAGGCACCTCAAATTGTCTCTTCCTGTTGTACATGAAGACACGTCTCAAGCATTAATGAGGTGTAAACAATTACCGTATGAGGGGTTGGAAAGAGATGGAGGGAATGATCGTAATTCCAGCTGATTGGTTGGATTGTGAGGGGTAGAGGACAGAGATGACTCTGGTGAACGATGGTTGCAACTAACTGCAAGTGAAATTCAATCGTCATCTGTGTGCATCAAAGAAACTGGAACGCCAGAGAGACACTATCAGAAAGAAGAAAATTAACTCACATGGGCAAAAGGATCGCTAGTTTCAGCTGTTGAAGGGGGGATAAGGCATGAACGCCGCATTCTATATAATAGGTCTCGCCGAAAAACTACTATGTCTTGAGAGTAGAACTTTATTCTGCACTCAAAATTACAAGGTCAAAATTGTGAAAGATTAGTTGTAAACACATATCCCTAATTCAGTTGTTCATTGAAACTATCAATCTTAGGGAAGATATAAGCAAAAGAAATATAACAGGAGCTTCCTAGCACTGCATGAACAATTTCCAAGAGCTTTTATAACACGAGGCATGATGAGATTCATTCCGAGAATTCAAAACCAAGAGAAAAGTGTCCTCCTCGTCCTCCACAAACAGAAGATAAACATGTTAGAAAAGGTTATTATAATATACCTGCAAGGGTTGGTCATAAATACGGCATTTGGAATTTCCCTCTGAAGATCTTCTGTTAAATATTTTGGCAAAGCAGGCCTCGGGAGTACGGATGACGGGCCTAAACACGTACAGAGTAAAGTGTGAAAATGTGGGACACAAATGACATGTAAAATGTGAGGAGTGAATTGATATAGATAAATGCACCTGCATCATCAGTGCTAGGGATAAGCAGAAAGCGACTGTGCTCCTTTAATCGAGGATATTGTGCAATCATTTTTCCAAGCTTCCCAAACTGCAATCTGCATACCATCTATCGTCATTAAAGGCTGCACGTGAAAAAACTTTCTGAAATTTGCAAGGAAAGAGAAGAGATGAAATACACGACGCAGATGGAAAACAATTGACCACACACCTAAGACTAGCAAAAGAATGAAATGACAGGTTGCATGGGGAAGAACAGAAACTGCCCATGAGGATGAACAAAGAAGGAACCACCTCGACAGATTCATAACCCTCTAGAACATCGTTCAGCTTTTCCATAGTCTGAAAAAGAACATTTAGGTTCAAAGAGTTCAGCAGAGTGGATCAAAATAAAGGATAAAGGGAACGAGCAGAAGAGATAGTGATTCCTCTATTACTTTTTCATCATCCAGCCAAACGTCAGAAAGCACCACAAACATGTCGTTAACTGCCTGTTTTTCCAATTCTGCTAGTTTTTTCTGTTGACAGGAGCAATAAGTCAGCATTTCGAGATTCCTGTGATACCTCAAGGCAAACAGCAGAATTTCAAAATTCGTTTTAGCATGAGACTTGGAAGATACCGTCTCCTCAGCTGTAGATGTACCACAACCAAAAAAATCTAGTCCAGAAACAAACGAGAGAGACTCTTCCCTGTCCTCCATGGGAGGGAAGCCACAAGTGTTGACCTGTAAAATACAATGGCCTCAAGCTCAGCAGATGTTCGAACAAATGTGTAAAAGCTCTACTCCGTAGTAAGTTTGAGCATTACAGCATTAATGTTTCAAGTGTTTGAGACAGAATCATGTGACTACAAAGAGCACCCAGCTAAAAACAATAAGTGGAAGGCATTGACTCCAATAACGTCAAATAAAGGGTGGAGATAGCAGAACTACGAAGTCTCAACGTCTCGTGCATCTAAACACCCACTCACCTAGGGCTGGCTAATTGATGGACAGCAAATATAAGCACAAGGGTAGTCTAGTACGGATTATTCATCATTTCGGTACAATAACTTCTATAAGTAATAGGATGGATTATGAGAACCCAAATACAATCACTATATAGCACGCCCTCTTCTATTGATGTTTAGGAAGAAGCCAGGACAAAAGATAGATAGATAGACAGACAGACATGTCAAGTAGTAGCACTGAATAATGGAGCTTACCTTGAATGTACCTTTAGGAAGCATCTCTCCTTCAGCTACGACAATGGTATTTTCGGTAAAGAAGCCAGTTGTGATTTTGTATGGCATGTTAAAGAAACCAGAGACGGTGGCACAAATAGTAGATAAAAAGACGAGAATGCATAAGCCAAGTTAAGTCCCCACTAGTAATGGGTTGAGCACGAAACAAGTGCACTAGTAGATGCTAATGGATCGGTTGCAGGGAAAAGGAAACAAGTATGGAGTAGTAATGAATAAAATGGCAAGTATAGAAAGGATATAGCAGTAGAGAGATCAACTTCAACAGAGGCAGTGAGGTCTTCTAGGAAAAAATGAGCGTCTTCAAGCTGAGAGATGACGCCCATGATCCAGCGTTTACCGGTTTGCCAAGTGAGATTCTGAATAGGAACAATCTGCAAAAGCCAAAAGGAGAGTTGGTGTAAGAGTTGACTGTTGAGGGGGCTGAGGGTGAGGAATAAGTAGAGAAAAAGAGACGTTACCTCACAAGAGCCGGAGTTAGAAAAGGGAGCATGGAAAGCAGGCTTGGAGAAATGAGGGTTACGAGAAAGACGGTGGGAGAGCAGGAGAAAGCGGTCCCTATATAAGGCCGCCTTGGAAGGGGCAGTGCCGTGGATGGGGAGCGGGGAGGAGCACCTGGGAGTGGGAGGGGGAAGGCGAAACAAACAAGCAGACAAACATGAGGATGAGACAGTGGGATAGAATTAAATATAATAGAATAGAATAATGAGGGGAGGAATACAGAGAGAAGGCGTTGCGAATGGCATCAAAGCGGAATTTGGGAATGAGGAAGGCGTCAAGGAAGCGGAGGGATGAATGAGAAGATGAGGAAGAATGAGGGTCCAGGTCAGCATCAATGGCGAGCAGATCAGCAATCACACTGGCCAGGGTGTCCTTGTCCAGGTTCGGGGATTTCACTGCCGTCACCATTTTGTATTCGGATTAGTATTCATTACTAATTACTAATTACTAATAAATAAATAAATGAATGAAGAACGAAAGTAGAGATGGAAGTAGAAGAAGCACGGTGAAGGTTGTCGAGGTGGTCCAGCAGCAAATCCAGGGCCTCCGAGGGGTCGTCCTGGCCATGGGTGTTCAGGAAAGACAGGACTTGCTGAAGGGCGGCGGCGTGGAGCGTGTAACGCCGTATCCTGAACTGCTTGTTCACCTCCTGCCTTGTTATCTTCCCCATCTCCCTCTCTCTCTCTCTCTCTAAACCTACAGTCACTTCTCTTGCTTCTCTCTTTGGCGGTTTCCACTTACAAGAGCCAACCCCCACTTTGGAAATTCGATGTCTGACTCCCACCTACATAAAGACACCCATTCTGGAAGCACAAACAATATTTTACCAAAATGGTTAGCACGTATTTACCTGAGTATCAAAATATCAACCAGATTGACAGCAAAAAACATTAAAAAAAAATGCGAGAGTGTTAGTGAAAGACTCAGAAACAACATCCCAAAAAGTTAATGATAACTGGCTAGGAAACTGTGCGAGTAAATGATACATGTAAAGGTCTTCTTTAGAGTGTCAAGATAATAACAACACTTTTCAAAAAACGTTTCATATCTAGGATGACAAAGATTTCTAATAGAACTTACGTATCTATTAGTGTTTGGTCTAGTGCCTTCTTCATCGACATATTACTGAATTGTCTTCTTCAGCAACCACCTCACAGATGTTCAAAACTCCTTAAAAAACTAAAATCCTGGCTCTGAACTACATAAGAACAATCGATACGCCATACATGAGTTGAATAAACACAACTCAAGTGTCAAAGTACTGTCCTACGTCTATTTGCTTTGCATAATTTAACATCTACGTTGCTTTGACAGAAATTCTGTAACCTAGGCTAACTCAATATTGACAGAAAACATTATCCACATCCCGATACTTCCGACATTTAGCACAAAAGTTGCAACACCCGCACCTGATAACTCAGCTCAAAGACAACAGCATATGTTTATGTGCCTACCTATGTAGCAATCAAAGTTTTAAGCCTCAAACGAATAGAATTGATCAATCAATATATCGTTTTTCTAATAAACAGTAAAGACAGGAATTGTCATATGTTTTGGCCACCAAACAATAAAAAAACGCTACGAACACAAACCCAAAACCCGAAACCAAAAATTCAAGACCCTATTGCACATACAGCCCTTGTATGCAATTCCATTTCCCACACAGCTCAGAATCATGACTCGTAATTGCAACGACACCGAAAATCCGACATTTATAATGCAATCGATACAGTGGCGAAGGGAGTACGAGCGTAGTTGAGTCTCGACTCTCGAGGATCCACAGTTTTCAACGGGACAGTGTAAATATACAATCAATTACGAAAAAAAAAATAATGCATAATTTGTTAAATAAGAGTTCACTATCTCACGATTAAAGGTTATAACCTAAATTAATGTCTCGTTTATGACCCCACTATCCAAATTTTCTAGCTCCGACCGCTAAATCAATAAAGAAAACCTAGAAATCATACCACAGTAGCTGCTACATACTACAACGCAATCATAAAATTAAGTTAAAATTTCAACAAATAAAATTGATAATCTTTAATCAATACTACAACAACAACAACAACAACAACAACAACAACAACAGAAAAAATAAAAAATAAAAAAATAAAAAAATAATGAGATCTAAAGAGTACCTAAATGAGTGGAAAAAAGGCGCGGGAATAAAAATCTAAAAAATAGTGAGGTTTTGTAGAAGAGAAACCAATTTTTTTGTTTTTTTTTTTAATGGATGTATGATGTTACGCGGTACTCCGTACTATTTAGGTTGTTCATTTATATTGGCGGTTCACTTCCAAATTTTTCATTTGGTCTCTTTTCAAATTGAATTTTTTTTTTTTTTCATACAAGTATCGATTATGTCGTAAGATTATTT
>JAUEKU010164520.1:0-11928 GCA_032274805.1 Gypsophila paniculata
ACCGTCGCGGCGCGAAATATGTGTCTCAGGGGAGAGACGAGGATTTAACGCCGGGATTTGTCGAAGGGAGGGACGACAGGTGCATGTTTAAAGGCATGCCGGCCCTTGCACGTTTAGGGGCATATCGGCCTGTGCATGTTTAGGGGCATGTCGGCCCGTTAAAAACGATTTACTGAGTTGTTAAAAACTATAACGTTTTGAATATAGCGGTTTGAAAATGTCGCTAACTATGAGGAACCTGTTCTAGCATTTAATTGCAAAACCGAGCACCACAACAAAAAGCTCCAATTCTTGGTCTCAAAACCCTAATTCGTCCGAAATCAACCTCAAATCAATTTGTTTTCGCAAATTGAAGCTTGATATAGATTATACTAGCTATAAGGATCATACCATATGATTTAATTGAAGTTCCAGCAAAACGAACTACGTTGGTTTGATTCCACGGTCGTGGATACGTAGGCCGCTCATTCGAGCTCAACCAACCCTCTTCGACATTTCACAAAAGCATCCCATCCGAAGCTTTAAAAAAGTCGAGGACATCCCTCAAACAAAATACAAAAGCAAAAGCAAACTGTTTCTTTATTGGAACGTTCAAGTGACTACATCAAGACAAAGTTGTTTCGGACCTAGGAGTAGAACTCTACTTTATTGTTTGTTTGTTTTTATTTTGCAGGTCAATCATGACTCTAGCAGTCAAACCGGGGGCTCTCTTGACACACGTCTCACTTTCGCAACGGTCATTAGCTTATGTGCTACTATTAAGTCTCGAATCACGCATTCTCTGAGAATTATTCTCATGGTCGTTTTAAAATCGCGACTCACTACTCGAGTCATAACATTTTGAAAATAAATCAGTTTTCAAACATTCGCATCTAGCCTTTTTGAAATTTATTTCTCAAAATATTTTTGTTAGAGCAGAAGTCCCGAATACGAATCTTAAACGTCTTAAGATTTATATTTTGGCAATCCCTTTTTGTTTGTACTAACCATGCAGGTATGATAAAAGAGAAAGACGATCAAGCTAGTATTCATAATACTACATCAAACGTCCAAGTCCACAAATACAAGTCCAAACTACATACAAAAACAATCAACCGCGCCTAGCTACGCCTAAAGGTAATGGCTACCTACTCAACGACGAAGCTGCCGTCTCAGCTCCTCGTTCTCCCGACGGCTTTGACAAAGCTCGATGGCTTGCCGCGCCGCTAATTCCCGCCACCTATTGGCCGCCCTCCAAAGCCTCTTGTGGAGGTGCCCCGTCGCCTAAAACACACCACAAACAACAAAACATCATAAGTTTGACTCTTGTTTTGCTCAACCTCAGTCAAACTTGGGGGCTCATTAACGAGATTCATAATATCCGAAATGAGTACTTACCTTCTTGATCCGAGATATCCAACCTTCCATCCCGAGGTCGGTCACCGCTGACGTCGCAGGTGGTAGCTCCAAGGTACAGGAGACACCTCGGTCGTCGTACTCTACGGTCGACGGGAACTCCGGCAGCTCATACTCCATGTCCGGATCAAACACCTCACAACAAAACAAAACCATTACAAACCCAAAACTACACAAAAACAACTACAAAACTACAACAAAACTACAAAATTTTTTGCTTTTTCTCACCTCAATCGGACCGCAGGCTAGACGACTCTAAGCAAACGACGTGTAGTCAGCATGTGGAAGGAGAAGAATGTCCGAATGACCCTCACCGTACCACTGACGGACATGGCGATCCTTTGTCTGTAGAAACAGACAAGGAGGCAGGTCGGCTGGGACTACAAGTCGTGGCCAACGAGTCTGGTACGCCAAACGCTCTCCCAAGTACCAAAACGAGTCATACGGTGTCAGCAAGTACAACCGCTGACTGTCGAGGTACTCGCACCGCGTACTGACTGTGTTTGGGATCCAGGTGTACTGACCCCAAAGACGAGGAGCGAACTACAAAACCAAAACAGAACCACACAATCAAAACACCATATAAACCAAAAACAAAACCAAAACAAAACAAAACGAACCACAAATACCTTATCGAAGATCATGCTGTTCAAAGCAATCTGAACCCCATCGTAGGAGAAATCCATGGTCGAACGATCGCACCGCCCAACCATGAACATCAGGGTAAGTAGTCGGGACCTTGAAACCCACTAGGAGCAAGCTCGGGAAGTGTGAGAACACCCAAGCCTAACAAAATATAACAACAAAACAAAAACATCTTACGTAAACGCACTTTGCAAAACAAAAAGCATATTACGTAAACGTACTTTGCGAAAACAGCATAAGCAACCAACCAACAGAAGCACAGCATACCTCCATAACAACACTTGGAGACACCAGAGACACCGCACTCCCCTGGTGCATGACGTCCAGCCGAACCGCGTCTCGGCAGTACTTGATCAGCAGACCAAGTGCGGAAGCTGACCAATCATACATACCCATCGCTCCCTAGTCGATCAGGTACATAAAAAGGCTAGTGGTGACTCGCTCGCCCTTGTTACCAAAGTAGGTGGCACCCAGGAACCACCACAGCCAAAGACGAGCATTCTGCTCGTCAGTACTCTCGGAAGGCTTTACTCTGCCTTCTCCCCCAAAGTAATCCATAATCACACCCGTCTTAATAAAAAATCGGGACTTCTGTTTCCCCTGGGGCGCCTTCAAACCCCCACCAATGGCGTTCAAAACGACCTCCTCATCAACAGTCGGGGGATCATGATTGAAATCCAATGACAAGGGTCCGCAGGGCAGACCACTCACTACCGCAGAGTCACTCAACGTCACCCCCGCCTCGTAACCGGGGAGGTGAAAAGTGGTCCTCGTATTCCAGTATCGATCTATTAACGCCCGTCACACCACCAAGTTCGCCTGAAGCTTCTTACGGGCAATATTCGCCCAACATGCAATCAGTGGCCCGAAGGCACTCTCTGCTAAGGGCTTCCTAGCTCCCGGTGTCAGCACCTCCTCATATGCCCAGAAGCAGAAGGAATAACCCGAAAAAGTCCTCATCTTGCCAAGCTTTTGCAAAACAAACAGCGCATTCAAAATCAGCAAAACAGCACAAAAGCAGTACAACAAAAGCAATACAACAAAAGCAGTACAGACCAGTACAACAAAAATAACACAAACCAGTACAACAATACATTTCAAACTCAATGCAAAACAATCACAAAATACAGAAATCTTACCAGACCGTGAGTAACTCTGTAGGACAAGTGACTACTGGGATCCAACAGGAGGTTATGACCGTCCTAGTTTGCAGCGAAGTCCGTCCTAAGGTGAGGCCCCTGAGGCCAACTCGACCTCCCAGGCTGTTGATCAACCAAAATCAGCGCCCGCTCCATATTGACCTCCTCCTCTTTTATCTCGGCCTCTCCCTCGATGTATCGACCCCCAGCACCACGACCACGCCCACGCCTAGTAGGATGGTCCAAACGACGAGGCCGACGCGTACCAGTACCCGTACCCGTGCTCCTACACCTCGTAGACGAGCCTTCACCCGCGTCGCCCCTAGACGGGATAGAACCCGTACTCAAGCGAGGTCCAGACGATCCCTCACCTACAAAAAAGCAACCAAACATCATTACAAAAACGAACACAAATCAGCAAACAAGCTACAAAACATCTCAAAAACCACTTCTAGATCAATTCAAGTTGGTCTTAAGACGGTTCAAACGCACGGCATTTCTTCGTAAGACCGATCAAACAACATCACAAAAGCACTAAGAAGACATTTTCAAGGTCATCTTAGCCCATACAAAGCAAAAAACAATGAACTTAAGACTAATTCAAATTGGCCTTAAGACCACTTAAGACGGTTCTAATCTTCACAATTTTCCCAAATTGAAACATGGAGCATCATATACTAACGATGAGGAACCTACCCTAGCATTTAATTGCAAAACCGAGCACCACAACAAAAACCCCCAATTCTTGGTCTTAAAACCCTAATTGGTCTCAAATCGACTTCAAATCAATTTGTTTTCACAAATTAAAGCTTGGTATACACTATACTAGCTACAAAGATCATACCATATGATTTAATTGAAATTCTAACAACAAAAACAAAAAGCCCCAAAATTGGGTACATACACAATCTCGGTCGAAAATCCCCCAATCTCGGTCCAAAATTGGGTACATACACAATCTTGGTTTGTTTTTCACAAATTGAAGTTGGAATTGCATTATACTAGCTACAAGGAGTATGCACAACAAGTTAATTGCAATTTGGAGCACCAATTCGAAAACCCCAAATCGACCTCAAGAGCTAGGGATCGGTTTTTCAAGCAAAAATCAAGCACAAAGCAAAGTAATAAGCAGCATACCTTGTTCCATGGCGTTTCTAGCAACAAAAACGAAAATTTTTCGTGAAGAAATTGACGAAAATCGCGTTTTGGTTTAGAGAGAATAAGAGAACATGCGAAATAATGAACCCCGCTGCTATTCGATGCATTTTAATCAGGCCCTCTTCAAGACACACGGTCGCCAGTGGTCTGGCGACCCAGGTAATTGGCCGCAGGACCACTGGCGGCCCACCTTTGCTTTCCCGCACTTTTTCTTTCTTTTGGGCCTTTTTATTCGCTCTATTGATTTATTTTCAAAACCAATTTTCTTTATTTCTAAAATTAATTTGGCGACATTTTCAATCGCCCCAGGAAAAAAAAAAAAAAAAGCAATTTGTCGACATTTTAAACCGCCCCGAGCAAAAAAGCAATTTCGCGACATTTAAATCGCCCCGAGCAAAAAGTAATTTGGCGACATTTAAACCGCCCCAAGCAAAAATCAATTTGGCGACACTTTAACCGCTATTTTCAAAACGTTTTAGTTTTTAAACAAATTTAGCAAAACGTTTTCAACGGGCCGACATGCTCCTAAACGTGCGCGGGCCGCGCATGCCTTTAAACATGTACCCGTCGTCCCTCCTTTCGACAAATCCCGACGATAAATCCTCGTCTCTTCCCTGAGACACATATTTCACGCCGCGACGGTATCGAGACTATAACAGTCCGGATACGGTCATAAGTTTGACTTTCGCTCCGTCCAAAGCTCAGTCATACTGGGGCTCTGTAGATACCCGTATCCGTACCTCCCAAAACTGACCCGATGATGAATTGGACTTAAGCATTTTAATTATAACAATGCCGTTTTAATTTATCGATTTCGTTTTTAAATGAATTTGAGTCAGTTATCACGTTTTGTTGGTCTTTATTTTTAGCTACAAAATAGCCCAACACCACAAATCAAGCTCATTCTCCTAATTGGGCCAAAACAAATTAAACACCTAATATTGGGCCGAATGCCCAAAACCCGACGTTCGAAATCTCGTACGCATAAACCGAGTCCACGTTTTAGCTTGTTTTAAAATCTCAGTTAAAACAGGCACAAGTCAATTTTTCGGGCCCAAAACCCCAAACCCGAGTCAACGGGCCCGTTAACCAAAAATCGACTTTTCGAGCTCCAAACACAAAAACGGATTTCATATCTCGAATCAGAACAACATTTTGAACAAAAATAGCTTTTTGTCGGAAATTCGGCTCGGTGCCCGAAAGCCGAGCCCAAAACGAATTGGGCCCGAGTCAAAGCCCAAAGCACATCGCAAAACATCAAACAAAACCCTAAAAAACCACCTCATGCACGTACAACGGTCAGTCAAGTCGTGGACGCATGACTCTCAACCATGCACGCAAATCGAGGCACGTTCAAGGTGCGTTGAACGGGCCAGTGCAGGGCTCACTAGTCGCTAGTGTACTTAATTATTATCTTATTATTAATTTCACCTAAATCATATTCATCATAAAACACATCATATTATTAATTATATTTAATTTTAAGAACGAAATTAAATATAATTAAGATGTGTTTTAGGTGAAATTTGTAGTCGTTCCATAAATGAAAGATAAAGGCTTAGAGGGTCATCAAATAGGAAAATAGGATAAATGGTAGTTTTGAAAAGAAAATAACCAATTCTTTAGGTAATCGATCAAAGTAGTACAATTATGGAGGATGAGGGTAATCAGTGAGTTTATTTTGTGATTAGTTGAGGCATGATTTATTAATTGAAGATTATCAATATGATAGATTATTTGCGTTAAATAATTCTATATAAAAAGTTACGAGTATGTTTTTGGAACAACACGTATTAAAGATAATGAAATATTAAACTTTGGTATATTATTAGTCATTTTTTTAGTATTCATTATTCAAATTTTATGAATAAAAAGTTTACTAAAAAAAATAAAAAATAATAAGCATTAAATGAACTTAAAGAAAAAAATGATGAGCATTGATTAACAAAGTGAGGGGCGTTTATTAGGGAAAAGGGTAGAGTTACACTTGGTGTATACATACACCGCCAATCGAAGTGTACCATGTGTAAATACTCATTCACCAATTCATGAATTATACATCCGAGGTAATACCTCAGATGCTAACTTTTTGAGTTTCTTTTTAGAGAATCTGAGTTTCAAACTCGAAAACTAAATTAATACTCAAAAACTACTCATAAACTAATTAAAAAAACTCGGAAGAATTGACATCTGATGTACAACATCAGATGTATAATCCTATTTCTCCTCATTCACATGTCGTCTGCTTTACACTTGGCACGCTCCTATTCGTGATGTATGTGTACGCCAAGTGTAACTCTAACAACTTCCGTTTATTAGCCTTATTCCCACTCGACAAATTGTGGTTCACACACGCACGGGCCGTTTTATCTCAATTGATTGCGTATCCACCAACCAAATTGCATCTCATCTTATCCCAATGAACTACATACATACACTCAAGTTTCTCACTTCCACCTTAGCCCTTTCATTGTGAAACCACAAAGGTACGTAAGACCTCTCCTCGAATGCAAACGAGAGTCATTTCTCAACTCTACTCTCTATTTACATACATACTTCATACATTTACTCCACTGACTTCATTGAATTGTATACGTTTCTGTTAGAGTATATAAAAGATCTTGTGACTCCAACCATCACCTTAAGGTTTTGGTTGAGTTGGTTCCTTGACAGTTTCAAAACAATATGAGCTGATTTTAGAACCTGTATACAATTGAATGATACTGTATACCTTTTTCATAAGAAAATACTCAATTTTCTCGTGAATTTTGTGCAGAGGACAGTTAAAAATGGCAACAGCAGCAGCAGCATCAACTACGATATCCGCAGCGTCAGTACCAGGTGCAGTGACATTTTCAAGCAGCAAACCACAGAGAAGGATGAACAACAAGGTGGTGTACATGACCGGCCTCAACTCCTATGGTGGCCTCAAGGCCCAAAACACCACCGTGGTGGGTCTCGGCCTTCCTGTCACGACCGAGCAATGCTTTGCAAATGTCGTGACCTCGTTGAGGAGCTCTAACAAGAAAGCAACATCAAGGGGGGGTGGGGGTTCACTGTCATCTACCTGCAATGCTGCTGTTGAGATCTTCAGGATTGCTGCCATTATGAATGGACTTACTCTTGTCGGAGTTGCCGTGGGATTTGTGCTTCTTAGGATTGAAGCCTCTGTTGAAGAAGCTGATTAATGTCCTCTATATATATTGCTTTTGTTGTAATTATACTTATATAATTATGTTTTTGTTGTAAGAAATGACCATTGTAATGTTTATTGCGATCACTTTTACCACTTTAACATTAAAGTGGTCACATTTTACTCCACCGTCCTTATTTTAGCATTTGTGGCTGTTTTATACTAATGATGATGATTGTTAGGTTACAGGTTTATGATGTTGAGACTGATGTAATCAAGTGTTTTGGTATGTATGCTTCAATGGTATGTCTAATTTTGATGTATATGATGTATGCTCATGTAATGGTGGAATGATGGTGGTGTTGATTAGTTTAATGCTAGAACTATTGTTTGTTCTGTGTGTAAGATTGGTAAATCCCCTGACTCGGGAGATTGTCATTCTATTCAATATATACAGGAGTTCCAAGGAGAAGTACACTGAATCAAAGTAATCTATGGGAAATACTAAGAGTCATACATTAAACCTATACATTAATCTAGGTAATTAAATATTTACATATTTATTGACTAATACACCCCCTCAGTCGGAGCGGGAGGAGCACGAACGCTCAGGCTGGCGCGGAAACGTAGGAACAAATGGCGAGGAAGGCCCTTCGTGAAGATGTCAGCGTATTGGTGTTCGGAAGGGACATGAAGGACGCGGACGTGACCGGTTTGAACTTTATCGCGAACAAAGTGAATATCGATCTCAATATGCTTTGTACGTTGATGTTGAACGGGGTTGCTGGAAAGGTAGATAGCAGAGACATTGTCGCAGTATACAATAGTGGCACGTTGGATAGGCATGTGAAGCTCGAGAAGTAAATTGCGGAGCCAACTTGTTTCGGCGACGGCATTTGCAACCCCGCGATACTCAGCCTCGGCACTGGAGCGGGAAGTGGTAGCTTGACGTTTCGAGGACCAGGAGATTAAGTTGTCACCTAAAAAAACGCAATACCCGGAAGTTGAGCGACGAGAATCGGGACAACCAGCCCAATCGGCGTCGGAGTAGGCAGTAAGAGTGTGAGAGCGTGACGGTGTCAGTGTGAGGCCGTGATCAAGAGTCCCCTGAATGTAGCGGATGATTCGTTTGAGGAAGTGTAAGTGAGGGGCCCTAGGAGCGTGCATAAACAAGCACACCTGCTGAACAGCATACGCAATATCAGGACGAGTGATCGTAAGGTATTGAAGGGCGCCGGCTAGACTACGGTAAAGCGAGGGATCATCAAGGAGTGGGCCGGAGGAGGCACTGAGCTTAGCTCCAGAGTCAACAGGGGTGGCCGAAGGTTTACATGAGGACATGGAGGCCCGAGCAATAATATCCTTAGCATATTGGCGTTGAGTCAGAATCAGTCCAGACGAGTAGCGATGGACTGAGATACCCAAGAAGTGATGAAGTGAGCCAAGGTCGGTCATGGCAAATTCCGTAGATAGACGGGTAATAATGTCACGGAGGAGATCGGAGTCGGAAGCGGTGATGACAATGTCGTCCACATAGAGAAGGAGGTAGGCCGTGGCAGTAGGAGTTCGGTAGATAAATAGGGGTGTGTCACAGACACTACCGGTGAAACCTTGCGAGAGTAAGAAGCTGGAGAACCGATGATACCAAGCACGAGGGGCTTGTTTGAGCCCATAAAGAGACTTCCGGAGCTTGCACACATGTTGGGGAGCCGTAGGGTCGACAAACCCGGGGGGTTGGTGCATATAGACGGTTTCAAGTAAGTCGCCGTGGAGAAAAGCATTCTTAACATCAAGTTGGTGAATAGGCCACGAGCGAGAGACGGCTAAACTAAGAACAGTACGAATGGTCGTGGGCTTCACGACGGGGCTGAACGTTTCATCACAATCGATACCGACTTGTTGAGTTTTTCCATTGACGACGAGACGAGCTTTGTGACGTTGTAAGGAGCCATCTGCATGAAACTTATGACGGAACAACCACATACATCTGATAACAGAAGCGTTAGTAGGACGTGGTACCAAATCCCAAGTATGATTAGCCTTTAAAGCACAATACTCATCGTTCATGGCACTAGCCCAATTCGGGTCTCGGAGGGCTAGGTGTGGGGATTTGGGAATAGGGGAGATGTCGGGTTGGCTGGTGGTATGTAAAGCTTTAGGTTTAAAAATGCCGTTCATTGCACGAGTCGTCATGGAGTGTGTGGGTGGGCGTAGAGGGGGCAGAGGAGGGGGCAATGGTAATGAAGTTTGTCCTGGTGGTGGCGTGGGTGCGGGTGTTGTGTCCGGCGTGGGTGTTGGTGATGGATGTGGTGGGGTGGAGGGGGAGGCCGGTGGGGTTGGTATATGGGGGCTGACTGGTGGAGTGTTGGGCAGGGCAGGTGTTGGGGGGGAAGGGTTGTTTTCAAAAAAACAGGGGAAGAATGGGGGACGGGTCAGGTTCAAGAAACGAGTAGGTGCGGTCATGGGTGTGTTCGGGATTCGCAAAAGGAAAAACGTTTTCATCAAAGGTAACGTGGCGAGACACAATGATTTTACCCGTGGAGAGATTGAGACACCTATAACCCCGATGTCCAGTCGGGTAGCCTAGGAAGACGCAAAGAGAAGATTTCGGGGCAAGTTTATGAGGGCGTGTGGCAGAAAGGTTTGGGTAACAGGCGCACCCAAATACGCGGAGGTGGGTGTAGGAAGGATTTTTGAGATAGAGAGCGGAAGTTGGGGAGCGGAGTTGTAGTAATTTAGTGGGGAGGATGTTGTGGAGAAAGGCAGCGGCATGAAGTGCCTCAACCCAGAAGTATGAGGGAAGAGACCCGTGGTGGAGTAAGGAGAGCATGATGTCATTAAGGCGGCGTATCATACGTTCGGCTTTTCCGTTTTGAGGCGAAGTTTGAGGGCACGAGAATCGAAAAATGAGGCCCTGTTTTTCCGCAAATGACAGGAATTGTTTATTATCAAATTCACGACCCATGTCACATTGGAACGTTTTTATTTTAAGTTGGAATTGAGTGAGAATGTGGGCATGAAATTGAGCAAATTTGCCGACTACTTCAGATTTGTAATGTAGTGGGTAAACCCACACGAATTGGGTGTAGTCGTCGATGAGAACAAGATAATATTTGTAATTACGTTTACTGGGAATGGGTGAAGTCCATAAATCAGCATGTATAATATCAAATGGGGCAAGAGTACGAGACATAGAATCGGAAAACGGCAAACGACGGTGTTTACTAATTTGACAAGAAGAACAAAGAGATGAACTAATGACTTTATTACAACGAATATTAGACTCAAGAGCTTGAAGGATGGAAGAGCCGGGATGTCCAAGACGGGAGTGCCATATAGCGGGAGGGACAGTAATTAAGGCGTGAGGCCGAGAAGACGCGGGTGGAGGTGGAACTGACGCAGAGGGGGACACGGGATAAAGCTCGCCGACGCTATTACTCCTCAAAATCGTATTCCCAGTCGCTATATCCTTCACAGAAAAACCAAAAGGGTCAAACTCGACACTGACATTATTATCTTTTGTAAATTGGCGAACGGAAATCAGATTTTTAATGATATGGGGCGTGTGGAGGACATTTGTAAGGTGAAGGGCGCGATCGTGGGCATTGATGGAGGTGGTTCCCGAGCCCCGAACAGGGATACTAGTGCCATTGCCAACATAGATGGAACGAATAGTACTGGAAGTTAAAGGTTTAGTAATCATACCGGGATCGGAGGTGAGGTGAGAAGATGCACCGGTATCCATGTACCAGGTATTATCAGCGGCAGAGGGCATCACCAGGGCCTGGAGGGACTGATTCAAGTCTGTTAGTTGGGGAGATTCGACATCAGTAAGGTGTGCCTGACCAGAGGTGCGAGAAGGGCGTGGGCTGGCACCGCGTGGAGACGGAGTAGGGGGACGTTGGCCTGGAGGGTATGATGGCCACGGAGTCGTCCACCCAGGGTAAGTTGGATACGGGCAGGGTGGAGGTGTCCAGGATTGCATCCATGGGTTCACAGGACCCCACGTCGAAACAGGGAGTTGTGTGTCTCCTCGATTACGGTTAGGACCGCGGTTGCGGCGGTCACCCTTGTTGCGGTTGTGACGGGCTTAAGTCGTATGCCGCAAATTACAATTTATAGCACTTAATTCCTATTACCAAACAAATAGCAAAGCGGAAGTAAGGGTCGAACCACAAGGAATTAGATCAATTGTTTAAGTATTAAAATGCAAGTAAAGTCGGTCTCGAATACAATTTAAGACCGTAGTAACCAGTTGGGGGGGGTTTGTTGGTTTAAACTAATCTAAGATGAAATATGTATCACTAGACAAGTAATAAAAACGTGAATAAATCAAGAGAGACGAAGCACTTGACACGATCTAATATCCACTAACGATAATTTATCCGATCATCGACTATAATTAATCTACTTATCATTCAAGTACTTTATCGTGAAAGTCAATACCGTTCAATAATA
>JAUEKU010164531.1:0-11927 GCA_032274805.1 Gypsophila paniculata
TTATTATTATTATTATTATTATTATTATTATTATTATTATTATTATTATTATTATTATTATTATTATTATTGTTAAAATATTAATTTTGATTATTTTTTAATTTCCTTAATTAGTTTTGTATTGGAATAATGTAAGATATTATTTGATAATTATTTTTTAATTTTATTAATTTGATTTTGTGTAGGAATAGAGTTTTGAAATTATGGAATGTGATATAATTGATATTTATTAAATATTTTTTTAATTTCCTTAATTAAACTTTGTATATGATAAGGGAAAATTATAAGGATTTTAAAATATCTTACCACCCCTTGGTTTCCGAATTATATATATAGTATAGATGGATAGATTTGATATTATCAAAATAGAATATTGAAGATATTTTATTATGATTAGGTTAAGAATATTTTAGGAATATTCTTAACTATATTAGGAATAAGTTTAGATTGTTCCCAAAACAATCTACGGAGTCCTATCTAATGTAACCTTATTTATCAATAATAATCAAGTCATTATGTTTTCTCTTACCGATTAGCTGATTAGCTCCATGTCGGAATGGTCTGTGCATCATGTCAAACTTAGATGCATGGTTAGCTATATGGCAACTCGCTGGGCCCCACAAATCAACAAAGGTTCATTGAGCTAATAAATTGACTCTTTCAACAATATGGGGTACCTTATTATGTAAATTTAGACCTGTCAAACGGGTCGGGTTTGGGTTCGGGTTATACGGGTCGGGTCATATGGGTCACGGGTCGGGTTAGGGTCAGAATACGGGTCAGAAATAGTTTCTACCGTCTTTTTTTATCACTTTTTAAGTCGAAAAAAATATTTTTTTAATATTGAATATGTATCTTTTTTGTATTATTATTATATTAATTCTTACCAAACTTATATTTAAACAATTATAAAAATAAAACTATTTTAATAATAATTTTATTATTAAATGATATAAAAGTTGGATAAAACTGAATATTTGATTATATTTGTAATTAAAAATATTAAAATTGATTACTTTTTAATTATTTTTTCAAAAATAATATATAAATTTTAATATTTTAATAATTTTAGTAACTTTTCGTTGACCCAACGGGTCGAACGGGTCGGGTCGGGTTTCGACCCAAAAATAGCGGGTCATTTCGGGTCGGGTCATTTCGGGTCGAGGATTTTTCGGGTCGGGTCTAAATTTGACAGGTCTACTTATAAATGAATTTAATGTTATAAAGATACTAATTACAAAGGGTATTACTCAATATTAGGATCCTTAATTTCCTTTCTTTTTTGAAAAAAAAAAAAATTAAAAAGGAGGCAGGGCTGTTGCCTGTTGACAATGAACTTTGTTTGAACATGTAATAAGTCAATTAGGACAGCGAGGTACAGTTTTGCAAACAGATAGGGTCATAGGGAGTACCAAGTGCAATACCGTTGTAATATGATTTACCAAATACTAGAGTCGGTGATGTGGTGCGTGGTGTGGTATAATATACTCTAAGTCCCTCTAATATGAATATATCCGTTTTAAAAATAAAAACGGATTAAATACGTTAAATAAAATAAAAACAAAATGTCTAAAATATTAAAATATTTCTCCTATTTATACATATCGGTTATTATTTAACCCGTCATAAGATTAAGATGAGTAACTCATCCAAAATTGGAATTAGTGATGATATATTTAATCTAGCTAATCTACACCTGGTTCAGAATTTGTGGTCCAATTAAGCAAAGTACTCCATTAATCAATATGGAGTACTACTTCGCTACTCTCCTATGCAGATCAAAAATTACAATAAAAATTCCACGTGACTATATATATTTTTTCTATATGTATGTTATAAAGAATGATTATGATTCTTTATACACATAATAGTGTCAAAAAGTACGCGTAATCTTTGATTAAAAAAGAGGAAGTATTAAATTGTCGGTTCCAGCCTTCCAGAGTTCCAGGTTCCATCCATCTACTTTATTTTCTTTTCTTTTTCCTTTAAAACTAAAAAAACATTCAAAATGCACATGTTGATACGAAACAACCAAAGCAATGACCTACTCCGTATAAAATAGTACTCCCACGAGAATAGAAGGTCCTCCAAATGATAAGTTGACCAAATGAGGGGGATGGATACTTCACTGGATTCTTCAACTTCAACTACATTTGTGTTTGTATAATGATTCTTGCAGTTCATCTTTTCACCAAACCTCGACCACGACCTCGACTCCGCCTGTCTTGACCCCAAAATAAATTGGGCATTTACATCAAAAGAGTAAGCCACAAATTTAAGTGGACCTAAGTCGATCGCAAAATCGTTATATAAAGCTTCGGGTTCAGCCCAACTGACAAGTAGCATGGCCCATTGTACACCACATGCACTGAGAAAACGAATGCAACTCTTTAAGTGGCCTTCACCAAAATTTTAGGCTTTCAGATACCTCTATATCATTCAGAAATACAGAAATAAAAGATAAGCGCAAGGCCATAAATGCCTTCAGGTGAAATTAGACACAACCGAGTACTGAGTAGAGTATCATACCATAGAGGTTTAGGGTAGTACTTCGTAAGTCGATGCCAAGAACCGGCTCTTTCCACAGTCTTATAATCCTACCGAGTACGGAGTACTATACAAGTAGTTTTTGTTCTCTGTCATGCATTACGCCCTATTCATCAAACATAGAATGCCAAGGCATCAAGCTCCTATAATCAGCAAATACCTATTTAGTACACACCATAACACCATCTCCTACTTTTATTGTACTTGTCACACTACATTTCACATCACATCACATATGTAAACCAAAAAACAAAAAATACTACAAGGTTTCTTCTTCCCAAAGCTTATAAAATCTAAAGAATTTTGCCGGAAAAAAATGAATCTCCCCAACTTACTTACGGTTCTAACAAATGAAAATATTGCGTGCCACCTTTATTTTCCTTCAACTCCCTTCATCCAAACAAACAATGATACTCTGTATATAGTATACTTGTAATAAGGAAAACACGCAAACACATAAGTAGAGCATTATATTGCCGAATTTTCAATCCAGAAATGAGGCATACGTTAATTTACGGAGTCGTCACAAATAAAAGACAAGTTAGCATGCAATGCAATGCAAACAAGTAGGTCATGTTGCTACGACTACAAGGATAAACTGTTGGCCAAATATTTATTGCTCACCTAACACTTGCAAGTCTTCTGAAAAAATTCCTACTCATCCCCAATTCATTCATTCATTAGCTCAGCAAAACTGTAAATGACTCAAAACACTCAACAACAAAATAATCAGCCTTTAAATGCCCATCCCTCTTACCTTGCTTGCAGTTATATGTATCATCACCTCCCTTGTCAAATAACCCAACCTCCTTCAACTAATCAAACAAGAAACCAGCACATGCACGCATGCACACGCACACGATACAAGCAACAATAACATAGAAAAACTTTCCATTTATTTGGGCATTCCCATGAACTCTGCTGTCAAAAACAGGAGAAAACACAGAGGAAAAATGGAACGTTGCCCTGACAACACAGAAGAAAAACAGAGCAACGAGAGTTCGAGTTGCAGACTCTTGAGCTATGATGAGTTGCCACATTACATGAAAGATAATGAGTTCATTCTGAATTACTACAGAGCAGAATGGTCTCTGAAGCAGGCGTTTTTCAGCTTGTTTCAATGGCATAATGAAACACTCAACGTCTGGACGTATGTTATTTCATCTATTTCTCAACTTAAATGATTAAAGTTGTACCTTTCCAATTGAGTTTATGGATTAATACCGTCTTCTGATGTTGGGTTGTAGGCATTTACTTGGGTTCGTGCTGTTCGTGGGATTGACTGTTGTTAATGCTGCCCATGTTTCGGAAGCAGTTGATCTCTTTGGATTTTTCAGGTACTTGTTTCGTCTTTTCATTTGAATCTATGCATCAACCACCTACATGTAACAATCAAGATTGCAGTAGCTTGTGAGTAATAATATAAATAATATAAGTAGCTTGCTACAAAGACGAGCTAGTAGGCGGGTTTGGTAAACCACCTGAAGTAGACTCACTAAGCTCTAGTCATAGATCTCAGTAATCAACCCAGGCTTTGCTTTCTGTAATTTGTAAGTCATTTATTTCTCATAGATTTAACTTCAATCTTGTTTCAGGACCTCTCCGTCAGGACCCGGGACAAACTCATCCAATGATTCTACTAAATTCTTAATGGTAATTTCCAAATGCTACTACTAACTTATGTAACTCAAACTCAACTGCAAGTGCATGCCAAACTGTTTTTCTTTTTTTGACTGTTAACACGTCTACTTTCAGGACATGACAAAATTAATGACTCTGAAGCACATAAGCCACCGAGGAGGGGACCAGAGTCGGGTGATGAAAGAAGCAGCAAAATGGCCATTTTATGTGTACTTGAGTGGCTCAATGTTCTGCCTTCTATCAAGCAGCATCTGCCATCTCTTCTGCTGCCACTCCCACCACCTTAACCTGTGGCTCCTGCGAATGGACTACACTGGAATCACAGTCATGATCATCACCTCATTCTTCCCAGCAATGTACTACATCTTCCAGTGTCAACCAGTTTGGCAGATCATATACCTTAGCGGAATCTCTATCTTTGGAGCGTTCACTATTATTACCCTCCTTTCCCCGACCCTCTCCTCGGGCAAATGCAGGGCTTTCCGAGCCATCCTCTTTGTGTCTATGGGCCTATTTGGAATAATCCCTGCAGTTCATGCTTGTATCTTGAACTGGACTAATCCAAGACGAAACTTGACCCTGGCTTATGAAGGTGGCATGGCCCTATCTTACTTGATAGGGACGGGCTTCTATGTTACCAGGATCCCGGAGAGGTGGAAGCCGGGTTGGTTTGATCTTGTTGGGCATAGCCATCAGATTTTTCATGTTTTTGTCGTCATTGGGGCATTGACTCATTATGGTGCTGCTTTGGTTTTCATGGAGTATAGAAACCAGGTTGGATGTTGACAATGTTGAAAGTTTGGCATCAGTAATTAAGGTTTTATTATATCTACAAAATTCTTTTAGGTGTGTAGACCGTAGATAGAGGCCATCGGCCAATTTATTTCATTTCTGTGCTGTTCATGGCTCTGGCGTCTGAGCAGCACAGTTATGCAACATTCATAACATTTGATGTGCACTATCAAATTCTGTTTGTAATAATCATGTGGATAAACAAGGACGACATTACGAGCCATAATTCTAGAGCTGTACCAATACATGAATCACAATCATGTTTTCAAGCGGTTCTTTTCTGCTTTTTGGTTTTGATGGCTCCTTCATGAAAGGGCCACAAACATATAGGTAAAGTATTATATCCATCAAAGAAAACAAATAGCAAGTATATGAGGTACTTAGAGATGTTGTTACGGCTTAAGAGAATCTTAAAACAAACATATCAGAAGGACAAGAGATGCATATTGGGTTGAAAACGAAGAGATGGACACAAAAAGAAGACTAAAACATCATATGAGGAACTAAAAACGGCTTGCATTAAGCTCGTTGCAACTGTAAGGCAAGGCACACAATCTGTGAGCAAGAGTTTCTTATTTCCGAAACATGTCAATGCGAAGACTCACAGCACATGAATCATGCATGTGATATGTGGCTATATAATTCTACCTCTCGGCTACTCCCTCCATCCCATTTATATTATCCTCATTTCCCTTTTGACTTATTCCAAATTAATTGTCCACTTTCTAAATTATCTATGGACTATCTCAGTGCCATATTCTCAAACAACGGCTTAAACTAATTTCATTATAAGTGACAATATTGCTAAAAAACTCCCTTCATTTCATCATCTTCTTTCCACTTTTCAAATGTTTCCTCACATATTTGGAGTGGCGAAAATAAAATAAAATCGAGGGTACTAAGGTACTTTATTATGTAAAAAATTGTCTGTCAAGTGGATAAAATTTTAGTGATAATACACTTTTGAGTACCAAAGAGAAAATAGTTCAAAACTTAAATCGCCAAAGTAAAATTGTTAATTCATAAGGCGTCAAAGTAAAATTTGCCCAAACTAGCCTATATCAAACGGTGTCAAAATAAAAATAATCCAAAATTTATTTAATATGAGTACTACTTTCAGACTGAAGCAAACACATGATAGTAAGAAACACTAATAGGGTTTAACCTCATACTTCTAAAATCCTCATACCAACATCATTACCACCGTACAAACTACAAACCAAACAACTTCATCCTCTAGATGGATTGAAAAGAAAGATTAATCAGATGTACAGATTATACAAGGGTGTAATCTTGATTTAAAACTTACATGTTAAGAGCTAAGTAGCCACTGTAGAAGGCTTCCCTAGCTTCCTCCTTCGTCGATTACTGGCCCTGCATTACCGATGAAGCATACACTGATTAAGTATGTATAAGGGATCTGCTAAAGTGCATGTCGAGCAGCACAGATACAGCACGGTTGGTGTTTTGGATTGCCGCCAGATGCCTTGACACTATTTTTCTAATTAGCACGGTACAACATGGCAAGGCGGGCCTCCTAATTCTTCATTGGCTTAGTCATATAGAACCTACCGATATCAGAAGTTTAAGACTGCATGCCATTGTGACTAACTTACCAGTACTGGTTTAGAAGAATTATGGAGTCGACTGGCACCTTCTTCCCATCATCATTTCTATTCCATGTATAGACAGCGTTTGTCCTATTTATAATCTCCAGTGTTGAATGTCCATAACTTGCTTCTCTGAATGCAGAGTAATCCGGTTGTGGATCTCTGAAACTGGCAACAGAAACAGAACTCAGCATTTTCCAGATATCAGCAAAAATAAATGCCAACTACATCATAAGCACACCTTATGAAGTTCAAAGAATCACCTTCCAGCTAAACCTTCTTGATTTCCACCGTCGCCTACAGTTATGTAAACAGGAGCAGCTTTGTTGGGAACAGGATAAGGGTCACCAGTTGATACATTGTAGTGTATATTTGAGATACGATACTGATGAAAGAAAACGAGAGTGAGCAGGAAGAATTGAAATAAATAATAACCATGAAAAACGCATGTTAAGTAACCATTTGCCTATTGGAAATGAAGAGTTAGCTGGAAGAATTAGATTATATAATTGGTGATTACACCTAAATGGCTAAATCTGTATCATTTTAAATCCCATTCCTGCATTGGAATCCTTCATAAGCAGATCAAATAAAACTAATCTGCTGCTCAAACAATAACCAACCCATGTTTTCTAAAATAGTACATATTCTTAGAACAATCTAAAGACATTTTCACCAAGTGAGCCTTTTTTTTTTTATCCACCTCAATACCACACAAAAGTCAAAATAGACAGAAAAACCTACCGATCGTTCGTACGCATGAACATGACCAGCAAAGACCAGATCAACTTTAAAACGAACAAACCACTCCTCAAAAGCCAGCCGCATACTTTCTCCCTCCATGAAATGCACATCATTGCTGTTATACAGTGGGACGTGCATCAAAACAATTAACCAAGGTGTTTGTTCCCTATTCACCCTCTTCAGTTCGTCTCTAAGCCACATCCACTGAGGAGTGTATCTCACTGTTCAGATATTATAGGTCAATGTCAACCTTAGAATTTCAGAAGTGAATTTAATTTTCACTTTATATTACTCTGAATTAATCAAAGACGGTCAACGTCAACAGTAGTCACCAAGAAGACTAAAACGCCAGACAACAGTAACACATCTCATAGGAGTGCATGCCAAGCCATAAGAGTAAAGATACATCTAGCAAAGGTATTTGTTAAACACGCATAGGGACCGAACCAGTAATTGTCAATATTATAAGCACTAGCAGGTTGCAGATGACCTGCTTGATGCCTATTTATCGATGGTGGTACTCACTAAACGACCTTCTGTATTGACAAGGGCAAGCTAGTGATTTGCTACAAGGACGGTGAGAAAAGCGGGAGTGTTCAAGGTTACATGAAATGATTTTCTCAAAGTTTACTCAGATGCAACATTTTGCTATGGCTCAGGGAAACATGTAAAGCGCTTAAAGCATTGCTCATGAGTCATGCACTTATGCCCACTAATAACATGGATGCAAGACATGGGATCCAAATTTAGATAAGAGCTTACCAAAGGGAGAATAGCTGGAGAGCACAATAATATGGGCAGATGCACGCCTAATAGCATACCAAAGGGGACTACTGCTCCGAGAAGCTGCATAAGGTGTTGTGTATCTGTGGAGGTATGATTTAAAAAGTACAATTTCTCCCTGGGCAAATATAAATTATGTTAATGTGGAAAAAAAATAATGAAAACTTCTATTAACTATTAGAGAGATTTGTTTCACAATCAGCTCACGATAACAGTGACAGAAGTTGAAATGGTACAATTAAAGAGTACATGAGTCTCCTTAAATGAGTACTAGAACTAGAAGACTCCAGTATAGAATTTAAATATGAAAAAGTCCTTCCGTAAAAAATTAAAAAAATAAGTAAATAAATAAAAGAACAATGCTTGAGAAATAAAGAGAAGACAAAGAAAAAGGTTGAATAATGGTGAGGAAGCGACAGAGCAAAGTTTAATATGCTAGATACAAATAATACTAGGAAAATAGCAGGATACAACAAGGCCTTGTTCAACATATATCTACAAGACAATCATGTAGCAATGTTACGATGTGACAACAAAACTCCACATATAGCCCTAGCACCAGTGAAAATGCAATAAAAAAAATAAAATAAAATAAAACCATGCTTTAGAAGATCCAGTTGCTGCTTGGAATATATAAGATTCTAGTTTCAAAAACTAAACCCATAAAACAAACAACAATTTGCACACACTAAAAACTAGATAGACATTTCTACGACTACAGATGATAAAAATCATTAATGCACTGTAGCCTGTAGGAGTTTTGTTCTACGTAGCAGTGGCAGAGCAGAACCACTTCTCTTCTTGTGTAAAAGCAGCCTATTGTTCTACACTACAGCTATCACAGATTCAGTTACTCTATATGAGTAGCCTTCTTAGAAACAAGACCTTATAGGCTATAGCAAGAACCATGGTGATACTGTTGAAAAACATACTATGCATCCAAAATTGTCAAGTAGCATGAGAGTGTCCAATGTGTTTACCAATGCAGGCATGTATTCTATCTCATGATTTCCAGCAGCCCAAATCCAAGGCTGGTATGCTGCATTTCGCTCACAAAAACGACCCCATGTATCCCATCGATCACCAATATCCTTCTCGTGATACATGTCAGCATAAGAGAGGTCCCCAACAAATAAAACAGTTTTGGCTCCACTCTGAATATAATGCTCAAGCGTGGAAAGAGAGTTATAAGTCTGGCCTAGATCACCTGAAACAAGTCAAAACAGCAAGTGACTTCCTAATTCCTACAGTAGCTACAGCTCATCAATGTCTTCTTTCCACCATAAGATACAAACATTTAATAAACATACTAGGTATTAAATTTGTGTTCAAACACGACTGTGCTAACTGAACTCTAAAACTGCGGCACTCTCTAGAACCAAACCATACATTCATGGGCAACTTTGTTCAAGCGATTAGAAAAATTTGACGACAATCTCTATGACAACAAGCAGTACAGGAAATTGAAGAACCCAGAATGCAGCATACAAGCTTATACATGTACAGATATATCTTTATCTTTATACCTTATCTAAAAAGCGATCAATGATTAACAATAAGGACGCTGAAAAAAAAGGGGCAGCTAGGTGCACAATGGCTTCCACGGAAGGGAAGGGTCCCACCAGGCCACCACAATGGCGAACAGGGGAAAAACAGACACTGCTGACAAAAGAAAAAACAACTTACCAATTACGCCAAATTTGTAGGAGGAATCTGGACCGATCTTAGGAGGAGTTTCAAACCAAAATTTACGAGAAGAATTGCCGTTTCCAATCATGTAGTAGTACATCTTGTCATACTGTTTCAAAGGAGACAATGGAGCGAAATGAAAACACAGGCCAACAGGAGACATGGACTCATGACCGACATTACTTTGACTCGTCTAACACATGCACTCGTGAAATATGTTACTTTGACTTGTCTACAAGTTTCACGTTTAGCGTCTAAAATGAGATGTTAAGTTGTCTTGTCATGTGAAGGTGTTGGAATATCGAACAAGCATCACGATGCCAAAATGAAGTGTCGGGGGAGTATAACTCATTAGTCATTACTCAATCACCTCCCCTCCCTCCGCAAGAGCAACATTACACAACATTTCAAGGGTAAGGGGGATTAGATGTACATTACTTTCCTCATATGGTAACAAAAGGAGATTGTCTACAAATAACCTAGCATGATAATCGTAACAATAAAAAACATTATAATCCGTAATCAATTAAAGAACAAAATTACCTCGAGACCACTTATAACACAGTGATGGATGTATCCAGAATAGTACTGGTAAAAGGTATAATTTGACACTGTTCCATGAGCAGTGAAGTCATAGGTATCCTCTGATGTTCCGTATTTGACGGTGCTGGAGCCTGGTTCATCGGGTGTAACCCATGAAATTATAACGGCTTTACCATCGTAGTCGCCTTGGGTGATATGCACCTGCCAACAAGTAATGAACTAGCAGCTGCTCATCGTGTTGCAGTTGCGTCAAAAAAAGATTAATGTGACTGCTTACTTGTTGAGGAGCATTAGGGGGAAGCGGAACAAAAAAGGCGGCATTATGGAGAGGGATATCAGTAGCTGGCCATTGAGTCCTAATGAAAGAGCTGGTAATGCCAGAACCAAGATCACAAACCAAGGTCAACAAGACGACTAGTCCAAATAGATGCTTAGGCAACGACACTGTTGACAGAGGTCTTGACATCCTCACCAAATTACTGATGACACAAGAATCAGAAGTGTCTCGGCCACATCAGTAGATCCACCACTACCCCTAAGTCAACCGAAAACTGTAGGCAGTAATTGAGTTACAGCAAAACAAGAAGCCACAAGGATACCTACCCTAATTAACACAAAACAAATCAAAGGGCTTGATGCGTGTCGTTTGCGTATACAAAATTAAATTTATAATCATTTACTGCTACTCTAACAATAGCTAGGGCAAGTAAGGGTCGAACCCCGAGACCGACGTTATTATCTTAGACAATTAAAAGAAAAAGGAGCAGAAAAGGGAAAAGAGAGTTGGTACCAGAATGAATTAAGACTGTCAACTGTCAGTGTCAGGGTGGCATCATGTCTGGAGATTGGAGAGAGATGGCGTCCCTCCAACCACACTACACTAGCACTCTAGCAGGAGTATTATTTTGAGCAAAAGACAAAAATTTGGTCAGAAAATTAGAATGGGCCGAAATATTTCATTTTTTTTTTTTTTTTATCGAAAATGAGTTTTTGGAGCAATTTTAGATTAGAAGTATTTTACAAGAGAATAATTTAAAAAAAATTATAAAAGGAAATAATTTTAAAAAAAGTATATTTATAAGAGAGTAATCTCAAATTTCCTCTATTTTTATTTTACATGATGCCTCTTTGTTTCTTCAAAAACTTCATTGGTGGTCCTATACGGCTATACCTAATGAAACTTCTTAAAATACTAAAATCCACCACTTTTAAAGGTTTAAATTATAAACTTTTTATTGATTTTGTTTATTACTACTTGTTAAATCGTTACCATATATACTAAGAAAATTTTCAATTTGAGTGTCCAAGATTTCACAAAAGTTCAATTTGATTACCTATCCCTCCATTTTATTCATTAGTTTACATATGTATATTGCACAAAAATCAAGATGAAGGGTCAAATGACTAATGTACCCTTAAAATATCCCTGCACCTCCCCTGACATCCCCCAGATCTTTTTCCCTTGCTTCCCCACATTCATCTCCTGCTAAACATGATAAAACCAAATAAACCCAGTCCAACACCCTCAAATGTCCGTACCAAACAATCACATACCACCATCACATAACGATTCCGATG